>SNQJ01S0104358.1:30359-53871 GCA_010110895.2 Picea sitchensis | reverse complement strand
CATCTTCTAAGGATAAAACAAATAACTTCATTTTGACATCTTCATAATCATGTGCAGCACACCATTTATTAATGCATCTCATAAAAGACTTAACATGAACTTTAGCACTAATTGCATTATTCCCTTGAAAACTAGGTAACTTTTCAATTGTTTTTTTTGGGATTGCATGAGGAGAACCATTTATATATGAAAAATCACAAGGATCATATATAGCCATTTCTAAATTAACACTATTATTAGCAAAAAGCAAGTGAATATCAGAAATGGACTCGAATCCTAAATGACTAAGGATTCTACAAGAAGAGGCTTTGGCTAACCTCCTCCTATAAACATGTTCAGGTTCGAGGATAAAGTCAACTAAGCCTTATGAATTCATTCTTGTAGAATACTTAGTCAAATAGGAATTTAGTGGAGTCGCCAGATGATGAGTCTACAAGAATCAAAGAAAAACTAAGTAAAACAAAAAGGAAAACAAGGTCGTATTCCGGGAATAGAAAGATTTATCCCCGGCAACAGCACCAAAAATGTTGTCGCCTTTATACACACATGGGTGACGTGGAAGAAATCTTCAATCCACTTAGTGTGTCCTTCGAGGCAAGTCTCGAGTCAAGGTGTTGTCACTTGATCCTCGACTCCTCCGTCTAGGCCAACTCCTAGCGAAGCCAAGGGGAATAGTCCCTAACAAAAATACTAAGGCTTGAAAGCTAGTCTAAGTACAAAAAAGTAAATCTAGGAGTTTATTGCAGTAAAGACAATCACAACAAGAAAAAGGTCTACACTAGCAGCATATACCATTCACATTCATTGAAGTAAGAGACTCATGGAAAATATATTCAATATAAAATATACTTGCACAAGAGATATTTAAAGGATATTGATGCCTGCAAGTGAAATAACCATAAGCATGAGAAATACTTCAGATGAAAATAAAGAGTTGCTTTGCAAAATAAAAATTATGAAGCAAATGGCTTCTTAGAAATGTGAAAAGATGTGACCAATGCCAATGATATAATGTAAAATTGTTGTTGAAGGTGTGATGTACCCTACGGGTATTGTCTTTGAGAATTTTAAGGTTCAATTAATGTGAATTTATTTTATGAAATTGTTTGAAATTGAAAGTGCTAGAGAACCAACTAAACTAATGTGTGGCCTCTCTAGAGGCTATCTCTTTGGTTGGAAATATGTGGAAAATTGTTGAAACCCCAAAAGCTTCACCAACAATTTCAATGAAGGTGTCGGAGGTCCAACACGGGGAGAACCTAGATCTCAAAGTTCCCGTCTGACTTCACACACTCCTTCATGCGGTTTCCCTCACATTGAGATAACATCTTTTGAGATTGTCCTATTAAAACTACTCCGCACTAACCAGCCCCAGTTCTGAAGAGTTCCCAGGATCGAGCTAAGCTCCCAAGGGTTCAGAGCATACACTAGGGCGCTGAGGGGAAGGTTTATTTTAAACAAAAATCTAATTGCATGAAATAAATTGTGGAAAATGAAATGTTTTGCTAATTAATAAATCCACACTGACCAACCTCTTTGCAAAGGAGCGGAGGGGATTGGTTTATTTGCCAACTTGAAATGCAAAACTGAAAATGAAAGATTGCAAAAAGGAAACTAATCTATGTGTTGTTGTGATTAAGATAGATTGATTGATTTTCCTTTAGTTTATCTTTAGATTGTATGAGAGCATTAAAGTGAAAGAAACAAAAACATCAACCACACCAATCCCCCAAAGGGGGAGAAGAAACTGGGCACTATGAGGTTCGTTTTTATTGCTTCCTATTACAATGAGAACATTGTTCTCTTTTTCTTCTTTTTAGAGATTTTTTGGATCCTTATAGAATGGATCGAAAATGAAAGAAAAGCTTTACAAAGGGTTCTTTATTGGTCTTGGTCTTCAAAGGTTCGCTCTTGGGTTCAATTTTCTTCAGTTTAGCCCAAAATTCGCCAAAGTATCCCCTTGTTTTATCACGGACGAGGACCTGCTAAAAACCAGCAAGCAAATTTAACGGAATGTGCTAAAAATCAAATTGAGAAAGTGATTTGATAGAGTAGAACATAAGCTCAAATTCTCTGAAATTTTTAGATGCAAAAAGGAGAAAAAAAAATTAGGGGTTTTTTGACAACTTAAGGGAAATAAAAGAGGCTCTTTTAGTTGTTTTTGTTTGCTGTCCTAAAACAACATGCAAAAACTCCTAAATAGAAAGATTTGACTAATGAAAACAAACTCACTTTATGCCTAAAGATTTCTATGTAAAGAACTTGCAAAAGTGAAAAAATGCTTAGATCTATCCTCTAGATATTTGAATTAGTAAAACTAGATCTAAGTGCTACTGCATGCAAGGCTAGAATAATTTAGAAATTTATCTTTGAACTTAGATTAGATCTAGCAACTGCATGTACAAAAGGTAACCAAAAGAAAGGAGATAGAAAGTTTTTTTTGTGAATGAGAGAGCCTTCGCTTGAGCTTGGAACTCCTTTGGGCAATGGGGTCCCTTTGATGTGAGGAAGACAGAAGAATGCCTTCAACGATTTCTTGGACAAGTACTACATGCAAACAAGCTCCTTTACTTCTCCAAAATTTAGATCATGTATGCTTCACAAAGACTTGCAAATGACTGTTAACATTTGGTGTTACCTACACAATAAACTCAAGTAGCATGTCAGTTTAAACAAAAACAATGCATGCAACTTTAAACTTCAAATGTAAATAAACAAAAGGATTAGTATGCAACCAAGCCTAACAATCATTTCTAAGTAGATAACAATATATTTATCATTAGCCAACAATAACAATAAACATGAGCAAGTATTGAAACAACATCACCTCAAATTAGCATGACATCCATCCACACATGATCCCAAACACCAAAGATTAGACCTCCAAAGTCTCTTATATTCCAAATAGCATCAAAGCTTTACAAAAATTATTACATGAAGCATAGTCCGACTCCCATTAGCTGCAAAGGGAGGGGTCGACCTGCTTTTATAGCAAAAAGGGCGAATACTCCAAGGCAAGTGCGCATGGACTGAGGTGAGGACGTGTGGTAGTGGAGGAGGAAGTCCACTTGGACACCTCTCCACAGACTAGAGTAGCTCGCCACATGACTAGAGATAAGAGCTCGCCACATGGGAGGAGTAGGTGGAGAGAATGAGTCTCTCCCATTGGGATTAATGCCCCTCTCTAATAATCTGCCACCTAACTAAAGGGAGGTTGAGTGGTAGCATAGGGATTATCTCCCTTAGCCACATCACTCAATTAACTCGCCAAACTCAAGGAGGAACTCGCCCACCCGCAAGGGGAAACATGTCCCCAACATGTTTCCCTATTAATAGCATGCTGATTTTTATTTTATTTTTCATGTCTTTTTCTCGTTTTGTGAGTAAAACTCCCTTTTGAGTGATAAAAATCACTTTTTTGACTTAACAAAGAGGGTATAATGGTTTAGGGGGTTCTCTGGCTTAGAAAACAAGCACAAACATGGCACATGACAACATCTGATGCCACTTTTATGACTTTTTTATTTTTACAATTAAACTAACTCGTTTGTGGCAAAAAAAATTATTGACTCAAAACATTAAAAAATCTTAGGGGGGACTTAGCGCAATTTCCATATGACTCAATATAGATGACCTAGCATGATAATATAAACATTTAGACACTAGACATTGGAATTCCATGCCAAGGCCTAACCACCAGCACATACTCCAGCTTTGGAGGTGATTTGAGTGAAAAAACATAGAAATTATAACTCGCCTAATTTCTCAGGCAAGAAATAATTAACAAGTGAAAAAAAACACTCTAGAGTAAATACTCGTGCTCAAGTATTGGGTGGCCAAGTCTTTTACAACTTCATCATGCTAATCTCATTTATTACAATGCCCCCGAGGGGATTGAAATGCAGAAAAAGGTGGTCAAATAGACCGTCTGAACTTCTGAACACTGAATTCTGAACAATAGATTGTTCAGTCTTTGGCGGCTCAATTGCAAGTCCAGCTAGTGCAACTCAGTGGATAACAGGTAGCACTATATAAAGGAGGTATGAGCAATGTAATGGGCATGTTGAGAAGTATTGTATTTGGAGCGTAGCTCATTAGGAGGTTGCCCCCTCGAAGAGTCAAGTGATCGGGAGTGGATCCCTTCCTTAAAAGGATCTATTGTACAATGTTGCCCTACTTTAAAGGTTTTCATATAATAAAGTGGGATTTCTTCTATATCTTGTGTGGTGATTTAATATTCAGATCTTTGGTACTTAACATTTGGTATCATAGCACTTTTTTCGGCCACAAAAAAGGGGAATTTTTTTTTATTTTGCAGGTTTATAAACGAAGAAGAAAAAGAGGGTTGTGACATTGGGGTCAATTCTTGTAGATTTCTGTGCAGAATTTGTTGAAACCGATTGTAGATATGAGTTCCTCTCATTAAAACAACCACTTTCAAAAAAATCGTCTTCATCAAAGTTCGGGAGGTCAAGATATTGTTGATTTAAAATCAGCACTTTTTCAGGGGTTTCCGCAGACTGCCACGCGAATTTGTAGATTTTTGTAGCAATTGGTGTTGAATTCACAAAAAAAAAAATGATTTTTGTAGCAATTTTTGTAGATTTTTGTAGCCAAAAAAAAATTGTAGATTCGAGTTCCTCTTACAAATTCACCCCATTTCAAAAAAACAATCATTTGAATCAGAGCTCTGAAAGTGAAGACTACAGAGCTCATATCTTTTGACAAGGTGCTCAGATTTTCTACCAGATCAGTGCCATTGGATAGAAGATTTTTAGGGCTTTATTTTGGTATATTATATGTGATGTTTCCAATGGATATCTGCTCCCAATTCCTCATGTTCCTCAAAGAAGTTCGATGGGAGATTCAAGCCTTCAAGACAAACTTTCACAGGGGGAGATGTAACCTAGAGATCATCAACCTTGCAGCGCAAGAGAGACGTAACATGGATACCATCGGCCATTGCGTCACGACAGAATATAACCAAGAGACCTATGATTGGTATTATTGGGAGGCCAAATGTGATGATTCGTATACGGATAGTTGTCATTTCTAGGATGACAATCACTTTCATATTCTATTGGACAACTCTACTGCACCTTATGTAGAGCACAACCTGGAGAGCAGTCAAGAGTCTTCTCTGAATCCTATTTTTGTGTTTTCTTATTCTCCACTACTAGTGGATGATATTTTGTCTAGCTCTACATATTTGGATTCACATGACCAGTGTCGATCTTTGGAGCCTCATTTTCCGCTGACTAGTGAGTTCCAATATCTTCGGGGTGGAGTTCACATGAGCACTTGGACATGGGACCCAAGTTTATAGTTGCATTTGGACTACTTCAACATGATGGCTAGCACTTCTACATGGGACCCTGGTTCTCCAGCCTACTTCCACATCCTGGTCCGAAATTATCCACGGGGCCCTCGTATAGGGTTGTACTTCCTCATAACAAGCATTGAGGACAACGCTTTCATAAGGGGAATGGAATGTAATGTAGTTAGGGGAATAATATGGTGTGCCTAGGGAGGTACCCAAGGGAAATAATAGTAGATATGAAGGCCACTTTTAATAAATAAGGCCTAGTGTGAACACAATAAATGTAAGAGGGCTTACTAGAAGGTTCCTCCTCTAGAATGTTCTTAAGTGGTAGGTAGCACTATATAAAGGAGGTATGAGCAATGTAATGGACATGTTGAGAAGTATTATATTTGGAGTGTAGCTCATTAGGAGGTTGTGCCCTCGAAGACGCAAGTGATCAAGAGTGGATCCTTTCCTTAAAAGGATCTATTGTACGGTGTTTCCCTACCTTAAGGGTTTTCATATAATAAAGTGGGATTTCTTCTATGTCTTGTGTGGTGATTTACTATTCCGATCTTTGGTACTTAACACTAGATCCAAGGAAGGTAACAACTACTATTGGAGCATTCCCCTAGGGTGCAACCTCCATTGATTTTTTTTATTTTCTTGGTCAATGTGGTCCCATAGCACAAATCTCAACAACACACTCTTCAAGGGAACATTTTACATTATTTGTCGGTTAAGGTCCAAGGAGCTTCCTTGGAGAGTGTCCTTCTTCTTTGACCTAGCTTATATTAATATTTTAATGGAGGTGGTTGTTAAGATCCATTCTTGAAGGGCGTTCTAATAAAGGAGAGGACAAGTGGCAGCTTGCATGGTGACCTAGAAAAGCTAGTAGAATGCTTTGCATAGGAAGAAGACATGTGGCATCCACATTTATCATCTATCATTTTATTATTTGTTGTTGACTTGTCAATTAGGAGTTTGTTAGAGGATAATACTTGTTTATGTTTTCCTAGGAGAAATCTAGGATCTAAGGCATGGATATTATTATTTTATTTTGAGGAGGTTTTGAGATTGGACTCTATAAAAGAGAACCTCCTCCTATTGTATTGTTGTCGAGAGTTTGTGGAAACACTAGAGACTACTATTTGGAATCCATTGAAGGTTATTTTGGAGCTTGTGGCATATGTGTTTGGACATAATTTGCTGAAGATTAATGCTGGAAATACTTGCATCAAATGTGGTATGAAGGGCTGAATTCCAGGTAACATTGTTCCTTTATCTATAAGAGCTAATTTGTGGTTCATTCCCCTCTGATGCCTTTGTGCTTGTCGCTGGAAATTGTTTAAGTGGATCTTTCTTCTTCATTTGAGCTAGCTGCAGATATCCATATCTATCAAGAAACACACCCTCATGCATGTTTGTAACTTCTCCTTAATTCAGGTTTTAACAAGTAATTTTCTGTATTGGTGGACAGCAAGATAGGACTGTTGTGGGTTGTTAATTCCAGTTGCATGCACTCCTAATCTCATTTGAAAGAAGCTCATAGTTGCTGCCCTATAGACTCCATATGCCCAAAATCATTCTAGGCAATAGTTTCACTCTCAAAGACCCTAAAAATATATAAAATCATCCTTTATTTTCTGTTTTATTAAGTCTGGAATTTACTGATGAAAATATCATAAACCAGATTTACTCCAAGTCTAAGAAACTCTTCAAGTCATTATCATACACTAGACTTAGTTGTCTTTAGGGATCCCCACTTGTGCTAGAGGAGAGCTGGCCAAAAGAGTGTGAAGGAGCTACTGTGGTGACAGTGGTTAGCCCTTCTCTATTACCCCAAGGGTCTTACTTGTGCATTATGAAATTTATCACTAAAAGTAAGGGTTTGGGTGGTAACACACAGCAAAGCAAGGATGACAACCATAACTCAGGATATGGTAGGACCATATCTAACATATCATTTGAGGACAACAGGGTATGCATTTCAAGGACTGCTTAAGAAACATAACAACTTCACAGCCACAACAATTTTAAAAAATATGACAGGATTAAATCCAAGTTGATCTGCTATGCTCAGTGGGATAATTAAAACCATGTATAACAAAGGGTAGCCAAGAATATGAATTATGTGTATGGAAAACAAACTGAAAGTTCACCTGACTTCTGCAGTTGAATTCAAAACATCAAGAATAAAATCAACTGTTGAAGGGGGTATCCCTAAGCTTTGACAAAGCCGCAAACTTGCACTGATAGAGAGTGCATTGTATCCTGCAAAAATATAAGACCCAAACAGTTATATACCCTTGAAAAATAAATTGCATTAATAAACATATTAAACTCAGCCTGCTCATTTAAACCATCAAAAACATATGACCAAAAGGAGCTCCGCATTAAAAAAGATTGACACTCTAAGATGATAAATATTACACTGCATGAAGTACCAGTAAACAACGCACTTTATGACAACAGATTAATGAGAAAATCAAAAACCCGACTGTCACGCCAGTCATTGCTAAAAATGCCATCTTATTAAGCATTTTAGCTCAAGTTCTCAACTAAGTTGGCTATAAAAGCTTTGTGAAACCATATTTCACATTAAGATAGGTCTTATTGATTGCTAAACAAGGAATGGCTATATAGTATAAAGGCATTTCATTCAAAAATCCAACATGCCTTCATCTCTAAAAAAACAGTTAGTTCTACAGAAAATGTTTGAGTACCCAGTGATGAAAATGAAGTAGGCCCCAGAATTAGTGGAAACATCACATGAAAAAATAAAACTTCCACAATCTTTTATTACATAGGGAAACAGCGTTTCAATACTTGGACCCTCTTCACACTTCTAAAATGTGAAAATCAATCTCTCATTAAGCTCATATCACTGATCCATGCCCATAAGTAGTCTAATTTATGGTGATCAATGAAGCAGCAGGGTAATTTCGAATATCTCTGTCTCCTCAAATTATATCCTAACCCAATTATTCATGTTTCATGCCCCTCATGATTCATGGAGAAGAGTACGATGGAGAATGTTACCAGTAAGTATATCCAGAGGGCACACATGAAGATTTCTCAGACTGCAAATATGATCTGAGTCGGCATTGTCTTAACAGTAATTTTGCATGGGTGTTATCATGCAAATCTGCACCTACAGATCTGCACAACAACTCTAGACAACCAACCCTGTCACCATTGGATGCCTCTCCATTCGGACTGGTGCTTTTCCAGTCTCAGTGGGGTGTCCCTAGGGGTTGTATGCTGTTATCAAACAAACTAACCTGAGTAAAATCCAATTTGATTAGCACACATAAATTTCACTCTTGAGCTGGCCGTAAGCAATCAAGAAGGGTAAATTCTTAATCAAATTTGAAGTGGTTGAGATCAAATTTATAAGACCAAAAAAAATTCTTAATCAAATTTGAAGTGGTTGAGATCAAATTTATAAGACCAAAAAATTGGATATCTAACGGATTCCAAAACTGATTGACATTAAACTGAACCACTGAGATATCCATCAGCAAAGATTATTTGTGGAGATATCAAGGAAAGCTTGCGCTTCAGGTTGAACAAATTACAATGATGATTCAAGGATGAAATGCCTCCAAAGGAGGCAAGTAATGTTATGTACATAAAATACATTTGTTAATAAATTATGTAATATATGTATATAAAATAACACACACTCAATACATTTGATGAAGAAACTAGACCTTCATGATCAACACAATTGCTCTCAATAGGATCATCAACAACATTTTCATCTTTTACATGTTCCTCATGCTCATCACAAACAACATTATGCATACCCGAAGTAATTGAAGCACCATGTTATCTTATCTTATTATCCCATCTAAGACAGAGAGAACCCTGTTATCTGCTAATTTGGACTCTTGTCCCAAAGTGGAAAGGCTAAGTAGAAGGCGTAAATTCATGTGAATGCAGGTTATCCTATCAATCGTCACCTTAAGATAATTCTTTCTATTTAGGGATGATAGCCCAGGGAGACGTCCTTCCCTGACCCGCTTGAGAAGGCTGCAAAGGCTATGTCTATAAAAGTATCCCATCTCACAAGTAAAACTCATCAGAAAGTCCCAAGGTTTTAATCAATGAAACAATGATGTTCTTAGATACCAGCCCAACAGCAACAAGAAAAAACAATATCTTTGCAAGTACAATTTGATACAGTGCCTTAAAACCATGGAACTATCAATAAAATCAATAGTTGATGCATTTTAAGCAAACAGAATTTTATAACAGCAATGTGTACAAGATAATATCTTCACAATAAATACCTTAAAATGGCTTCAAAATTACCAAGAATAATCAATCATCAACACCATAATAATAGCATTTATAGAAGCAAGCAAGACAATGCATTAATCAACCCTTTCAATTGCCTTTAGAAGCTTTTAATGCTGCAAAACATGGCTGTAACTTAATTGAATAATAGCAGCAATAAGGTTAGTGAATTCAGCCTAGTCTAGGTTGGAATGGTTGCAGGCTGTTTGAGGCAAAAGATGTATAGCTGGCTCTATCAACAATCACCCCCCGTTGGGTCCAAATCAGTGCCTTTTAGGGATAATGAGTCACTTGCAGCAGCTAACAATTGAACAAAATGATAATGTGAGAGCTATACGCTGAGGAAGATCAACGGGATTGAGGCTGGCAACCCAAGGCCCTAACTACTAAAACCCTCTAGGAGGGAAGATGGTCACTCAAGAAGTAGGTGCAACCCTAGGTCTGTCGAGATTCCTTAGCTCAAGGATGAAGTAAATGACGCCTTGATTAGCTGTGTAAAATGGTGCTAGGTGCTAATCTGTAGGCCCTAGCATAATGCTCAAGCAGTAGGGTTTCTAGCACAATCTAGTAGGTGAAAAATTGTTAACACAAGGACAATAACATGTGCTTATTCTCCAAGGGTTTTTAAACCAGTAATTTGTTAAATTTGAAATAGATGCAGTAAAGCCGTACCATAACCATCTTAAACAAAAGAAGGATTGGTAGAAATTCACTTTACACAATCACCAAGAATAATTCAGCAACGTTTAGTTGAAGATTCCATCGGCAAAACGCCAAGTAAGAAACACCAAATTTAGCTCCAAGAAGTGCGCACTGGGCCAGCCATACAAACCCCGAAAGTAGCTGAAATTTCAGACCTCACTTGTGCGAGTCAAAGATGACCAAAAGCAAGGGCAAAACCCCTATTTATACAAAGGACAAATGACCTTCACTAAGGCAAATTAGGTCAAAAGGACAAATTAGCTTACATGAAATATCCAACTTTTTACATAAAAAGAACAACAATTAAACCTAACTGGCAAGCGAGGTGGTGTCATGCCCTTCAGGGGCGTACCGCTAATTCTTAGGGTGCAACGCTACCCGTGAGTAAAACCGTTAGGCTCCCAAGGCTCCCTCCGGATCAAGCCATCGCCACCTACCATCAATAACCCGCTTCTATCGCGGTCCACCAACACCTGCGACATCAAGGGTCATAGAGGTGATATCATGGGCCTTCCATGCCAACATCATAATGGGAGGGCAAGACCCCCATGGATTCAAGCCTGCCAGGCTGTCTCTCGTGGAACGTCCTCCACTCTCTCCGGTGAAAACCTATGATCCATCTCTACCCCTGGCTAGGGTCTCAACATCCATCTCGTGATTTTAGCCCCATGGAGGTCCGGGAATATCTCCAATGAGTACCCCAACCACGGGTGGCCCCGGCTAACAACAGCACGCCTCCATAGCCTCATAAGTCACGTAGGATTATAGTAAATGTCAATCACATCTACTTTTCAAGTTATCTAAACATGCACATAAAACCCCCTTTTCCCAGACAGGTGCTCAAAGATGTTATACTATTATACAAGCCAGTTTTTGAGAGGGTTTCAGGAGGTCCTATTGGATTAATTCTCATTGGATGGATGTTTCTAGGTGAAGACAAATCCAAGCCAGGTAAGTGGATGGGTTCGAGCAATGGGTGTGGTAGTGATGATGTGGAAATGTATGTCTTTACCTCGCGGGTGCCTCCTTTGGCAGGCGCGTAAGAGTTGACCTTTCATATTTCCTAGCCCATTCAATACCTTTAATTCCTTTTTATCTTATTTCTTTTCTTCAAGAGAATAGTTGTGTGACACATCGCCCGGGCTTGGTGACCAGAAATGACAATGTTACCCACAAGTATCAGAGATGAGAAGGTTGGCTCATGATGAGATCCTCTTTACCTTGGTCATGCAACCAAAGTTCACTACCCTAGCATGGTAACCATATGCTAGTAGTGTCATACCGCTACATGCCCATGGACCTAACAAGATAGCTCGTGATGACACCCCCTATCATCTAATTAGGTCTTGTTTTATTAATTTATATGGGTCCCTCTGTTTCCTGTTGAGAAGATTTTTATTTCTATCTCAAGGATCCCTGGGTGAAGAATATAGAAAATTCATGGATAGGATTTTATCTTTTACCCAAAAACAATCCCTCTAGGCCTTTAGCCACTTCTTCCCATTGCTATGTTGTACAACCCTTTGCTAGTTTGGCAAACCCAACGCTGCTCAAACCAATGCAGTTGATGAGGGAAAATGATGAAAAGTGATGACCTTTAATAGACCCACATAGTGGAAACCCATCCTAAATTGAGATCAACTTACTAGGGAATCATATCATTCCCCCCATGTGTGGACAAGTGGAAAGGCATAAAGTCCAAGCACACGCCATGAAGAAAAAATAATTAATGCACATATTCAAAAGTTTCTCGGTGAATCGAGTGACACATTCACGATACCCTGACTCATTACCTCAAGGAGCAACCCACTACTACCGAACGCACCAGCCGGAAGGGATGGATGATGTTGTCATGTCAATGATGGAGACCGAAGAAGAAAGATTGCCCTCTAGGGCCGCTCGTCACCACATGGCTCTCTGCATCTACGGTACTCCATGTCTAGGACCTGTGGGCCTCGAGACATAATCTCCTTAGTTATCCCTAGGCTAGGGGATAACATCTGGCTCCAACTCGGGGACATGTGCTCACCGTAGAGCGCAGGAGAACCTCAGCATCTCTGGCATGACCTGTGACCTACTCGATCTCAACTAAAATCATTAGTAATCATTTGGGGTGGTGATATCACCCCTGGCTCATATATGGTACAGAAAAATGAAAGTAAGCAAACATATATACAAATGGAAATACAACTACTCTAGCATGAAATGCAGATGGTATATACAATGAATGCAAAAATTCCTACCTGCTTACCTCTACTTACCTGTTGGTTGAATGCTAGGTGTAGTCAAATAGCCAGTGAAACCATCCTAGCAATGTCTCACAATACCTGCCTATGTGCTTCATCATAAACCAAAGCCATGATAAGTTAAGCACAAAAATAACATGAGCTAGAAAATGTATCGTGTCATTGAAAATCGTAAGGTCTAGCTCATGGAGGTCGGTGGGAGGGAAAAAATGGTGCCAATTCATACTCTTAGGAAAGTGCTCAATCCATCCCAGAAAGGGATCGTGAAAAGTCAAAGGTTCAAAAGACCGACTCAAAGAGTCTGAGGGTTGGCTACCTCAGACGTCTTCACAATCTAAGGCCTAGGAAGGGACTAGAAAGAACCTAAAGGATGACTAACAATTTCTTAAGGGGAAAATGGAATACTGTGATAATAAGCTTCTTCTTAAGGTACCCAACCTCCCCCTAAAATCCAAAAGGAGGCTTTTTCTACAGAAGACTTGGGATAAGGGACATGTTTCCAAACCATACCCTCAGTGACATAGCGAGGTAAAGCAATCAAAGGGAGGTAGAAAATCTTATCACAAGTATCCTGCTCTAGGCAAGCAACTTCCTCACTGTCATCAGAATCTGAGCACAAGGATGGTCGATAATTTTCTTCATAGAATAAATCTGAATGCTCAAAGGGGTACTCATCAAAATCCTCAAGGTATGACCAAAAATCATCAGGAGAATATAGAACTAGGTCATCCCTAGGTGTCTAGAAAGTATCTGTAATTATATCATCTCCTCGTTGCCAATTGTCAAAATTAGTAATCTCATATGATAGTTGCAAAGGCAACTTCTAGAAATGACCTTCAATGTCGTAAATGGGATCCTTATTAGAACCAATCACATCCAACTTACACCTTCCAACATGTATGAACTCATCAATATTATCAACAATGTCACTATCTTTCACTATCTTCATCATAACATGAAGGATTTAAAGTATCTGAGGGCTCCTCTAGCACCTCTTCACTTTCCAAATCATAAAATAAAGAATAATCGAAATTTTGGAAAGGAGGGTAACTCACCGTGTTTATTTCTTCTTGTGCAGGAGTTTCGAGGACTTGGGTGACAGCATGCATCATTGTTTCGTCCTCATGACTTGCCCCTACATTTTCAACAATACAACAAGGATGATCTACCTTGCCCGAGGATTCCATTTCTCCTTCACTCTCTGAATCATAGAACAAGGTATTATCAAAATCCTAAAAAGGAAAGTGACTAACCTCATCCTCTTCTTCTTGTGCAGGAAAAATGGGATTTTGGATGGCTTTATCAGAGGGAGGAGCACACATCAGTACTTCATCATCGTGTTTGAGATCTTCAAGCTCTCGCTCTTCAACCATGGTAGAAGCATGAGTAAATTCTTGGCCTTCCTCGTGGGATTGGAAACCTTCATTAGGATCGCTCTTCTCAAACTCTTGTTGATTGATGACTTGCTCCCTTCCTTCAAAGATATCAAGGGAGATTAATCTCTCCAGACTAAGGGTATCTAGGGTACCTTTGGGGTCCTCAACCTTGGTTTCTAGAGAAAAGATGTGTTTTTTCTTGGACAAATAGATATTCTCCTCGATTTGCATGGCCATGCAATAGGCATCATAGATTTTTTTGGCCCCTTTTTATTTAGGAGGAACCCTAAATGCATTAAGAGTGCATTGGTATAGAGATAAATGAGCTACTTGTTTCCAAGATGATGGCTTCTAGGAATCCGATATAGCAAGTTCTCAAACCTATCCTGGAATTCCCTGATAGTCTCATTCTCAGTTTGTTTTATATGCTCAAGTCTTTGTAGTAGCATTTGGATATCTTCCAACTTAATACCCCATCTCTTGAAAAAGGTTTCTTCCAATTGGTTCATGGATGTGATGCTAGCATCAGGGAGGTCGTCATATCACTCCCTAGCATTGCCATGAAGAGTGGCAAAGAAGAGTTTCATTGTCAAATCCTCAGCATCATCACTAATAGGGTGGAGTTGAAAAAAAGCCCAAAAAACATTCATGTGATAGCCTGCTCTGGCTCCATCACTACTAGTGAATCTAAGGAGCCATTTTTCAAACTTGGGTGGCATCTGCCTAGGGTATCCCAGGATTTTACTCATGTCTAGGGGTTTGAAATTTCCCGGGTCCCATTGAGAAGACATGGTTGGTTTTGCCATTATTGGAGTCGCCAGACAATTTTCTTGAAATTATCAAAGGGATGAGAGGATCACCCTCAGTGGCGTCGCCAGGTAAGCTTTGCAAAGTAAAGAATTTTGAGGAAAGGCTTACCGAAAAGTGTCGTCTTTGATGAGAATTGACTCAGTGTTCCCCGGCAACGACGCCAAAATGTTATCGCGCAATTTGTACGTGTCCCAAAGGGAAAGGCTAAGGGAAGGGCAAATTGGCATAACAAGAGGTTATCCTATCACTGTCACCTTAATAAGATACCTCTTTCTATTTAGGGATGATAGCCCAGGGGAGACATCCCCGATGACTTGGGGGTTTGAGAAGGCAAAGGTTAAAGTGTCAATAAAAAATATCCCCACTCACAAGTCACACCGATCAGAAAGTCCCAAGGTTTTAATCAATGAAACAATGATATGCTTAGATGTACCTGCCCAGAACAAAGCAACAAGAAAACAATATCTTTTGCAAGTACAATTTGATGTTAGTGCTTCATAAAACCATGGATTTATCAATAAAAGCAATAGTTGATGAAAGATGAAGCAAACAGAATTTTATAACAGCAATGTATACAAGATAATAGCTTCAGAATTAATGCCTTAAAAGAGCTTCACAATGACCAAAAATAATAATCCAATAATAACAATGTACTAGCAGTTGTCAGAAGTTAATTAGGCAGTGTAAAATCAAGTTTTTGCAATTGCTTTTAAGTGCTTTTACTGCTGTAATAAATGGCTGTAGCTTACTTTTGTAACAGCAGCAATAAGGTTAGTGAAATAGCCTAGTCTAGGGTTAGGAATGGTTAGTAGGTTGCTTGAGGTAAAAGATTTAAGGGTTGGTTTCATCAATCAATCAATTTCAAGGTCTAAATCAGTGCCTTTTAGGGATAATGGAATCACTTTGCAGCAGCAAACTTGAAGGAACAAATGATAATGTGAGAGATAGAGACAAGACGGTCAATGGTTGAGGTGTTGGTAACCCAAGGCCTCAATCACTAAACCCTAGGAGGAAGATGGCCACTAGGAAGTAGGTAACCCTAGGCCCTAGCGGTTTTCCTCCTTTAACTCAAGAATAAAGTAAATAGTTGCTACCTTAATGCACGGAAAAACGCCTAAGGGGAATGTGTGAAGTCAGACAGGAACTTTGAGATCTAGGTTCTCCCTGTGTTGGACATCCGACACCCTTAGTGAACTCACTGGTGAGGCCCTAGGGCTTCGGTAGGTTCTCCGCAAGTTTCCAAACAAAGAGGTAGCCTCTAAAGAGGCCACACATCTCTCATTAATCTACTTTCAATTTAACCTTAATAAAACACGCGATCAACAACTGCCCACGACACTTTTAAGGCACTGGTTCTATGGATATATCTTTATGTATATGAGCAATATATTTCATTCATGTGTGATTGTCTAATGAATTTATTAATGTTGCATAACTTGTATCCTACTTGGTTTATGAATGTATCTTTATGGACAAATACTTTATATGAGTATCTCATCTGATGAATGATAAATGTTAAATGCTTATGTTTTATTTGCAATAAACTCCTAGAAATAGTTCTTTTGCTTAAAATAGTTTAAAGAGCCTTAGTATTTTTGTTAGGGACTACCCCCCCTTGGCTTCGCTAGGAGTTGGCCTAGATGCAGGAGCTGAGGATCAGGTGACAACACCTTGACTCGAGACTTTCCCCCAAGGACACACTAAATGGATTGAAGATTTCTTCCACGATAGCCCAAGTGTGTATAAGGTGGCAACATGTCCAATGGAGGGTGTGATGTTGTGCAACAACAAACCTCCCATATGATCAAATCTCGCAAGCTCGGAACCATTCTACATTCATCCTCATTCCCCATGCAATCAAAATTCAAATTGTTTGAATTCTGTAATCTATGGCTCAAGCAACTTGGCATGTCTATCATCAATCATACTTAGTGAAGAGAGTAATTAAGCAACTAGAACTACACTTTTTAGTTAGCAACTTGTAGGACACCATTTTATACAGGTCATTAGTATGACATCATTCATATTAGCAACTCAAACAGTAGCATTTATATCAATCATTCATCCAATTGCAATCATATTATCAACTTGTGGGACACCATTTACAACTTTTTCACATCAATACAGAAGCAGAGCCAACAAAAGAGGCAAATGCACCCGGGATAAGAATATAAGCATGAGCATGGTTTTGCACACTATCAGAAATATTTTGGTCCATTCACCTTAGACAAGTAATAGAGAGCACATAAATAAACTGCATTACTCTGTCATTATTCCTCAACATCAAAGCAAATTGGTAGGCCTTTGCAAGTAGTATATTCTTATAAATAACCATAGTAAAATACCCCAGCATATTGGAGTAGTTGAGTAGTTATTCACAAACAGTAAAATATATTACAAGGCTTTACACCAGCCACATTCTACTTTCCCAAGATTCCAGATTCCAGAATCAGGATTCAACCTAAAATTGGAGAACATGCAGAACCTAAAGCAGTTGGTGAAAAAGGAGTCACACAAGAGAGCAAGTAAAGATGGTCAACAAAATCCAACACACTAAACAAGCTAGCAAATTAATTCACTAGCTTGTACAGGCATTCTAGTAAATCTTATAAAGACGGTGTACAATTTCAAGAGAAAGAAGTCTAAGGCAGAGAGGAATTAAAAGTGGCAGAAGATACTCAAAACACTTATTGTTTTAGAGATGGGAATCAAAATTATTCTATTGCCTAGTTGAAGATGGATCAGTCATTTCTGTACAAATAGTCAAAGTCCCAAGTTTTAACTCACTAATTTAAAATGTATAACATATCCTAACAGATTATATAGCTTGTGACAAGATGATATGTATAAATTTCAAAAACATACACAGACAAGTCACAGAAACCTGCATCCCATAAACAATTAGTCAATGGAGATTCTACCTGCTAATGCAATCCTGTCATCTGAGCTCTGAGAAAATCCCATAGCTTGTTCTTCAGATAGTAATGGCAATTGTTGCCCTGTCGTTGATTCCAACCAAGCTACAACCATCTTTCCAGCAACATTTGGTAGTAAGATTTGTATCATTCTTTCAACAGTGGGATTCTTACACTTATCATTGATCTCCCCATTTGAAAACAAGGATAAAACAAGTAAAACAGCATCCAGAACAATCTTGTGTAACGTAATACACAGTAAACCCCGTGTGTCTTGATTAGCATTTTGAGGTACCACAAGAGTTACAAGAGGTGATTCAATGCCAGCAACATCCTCATCATTTAATGGACTAGAGGTCCCAACTATCAGAGCTTCACACAGAGAGTTGAGAATAAACTTTGTCATATAGGTGTGCCACCCAACAGCTGAAGACGATGGGCAGATCATGTATGAATTGTATTCTTTATCCCTTAAAAGMAAGGAAGCTGCAAAGTCCTTMCGCTGCACAAGCAGCCTTGCAATGACACAAGCTGCTGAAAGATGGGAAGGAAGAGGAGGAGAATGCTTCTCAAGGAACTTCAAATATGAACTTACCTGCATGACACAATATAAATTAAAGAAAAAAACGAAAAGAAACTTCACTTACTAACATGAATATGAATAACACATATAAATAGCATACAAACAGTAATGACATTGAAACATGCAACAAGAAGGAAAGTGTCTGATTGTTTTATGGTGTTGACAAATAAATGAAACGAACTCAAAAAATTCTGAATAAGTAAAATGTATCCATTAAAACTGCCCCCAAAACACAATATCTCTAAGCATGCAAAAATATGTAAACATTGAGATTCTAAAAATTCTCTCATTAACATCCTACAGTAAAACTTTAGTCTTACCACTTCAAATGATGTTTCAACTTGAACAGCAGTTCGAATAGCAGGTAGAAGACTGCTAAGGATCGAATTTGGAAGAGCCTCTATTCCTTCTAACCATCCAAGTTCATAATCATCTGTAACTGAAAAGGTTCTTTTGATACTAATGAGTTTCTCCCCTCTTGCTGAATTACAACTGTTGAAGAAAGTATTTGATTCAATGGAGAGATTTTGACCACCTTCTCCGTGCAGTGATACATCTTCCAAGAAATAAAACAAGGTATTGAAGAGACGCGCTAAGCAACAACGAGCCTGGGAACGAATAAGGCTGCACTTGTCTCCAAGCTTACAAGAAAAGTATTGTATAACAACCTTGGCTTCTTTTTCACAAGCCTTGTCACTAACCACCTTGCAAAGTATGAAATAAAGCTGTCTCATGTCTGCAAAATGTTCCCCCACACAAGCTGTTAACCCCTCCTGCAGGTATATAAGCTCACACTGCAAGATCCAAGTACAATGCATCACATAATGAGAATAGTAACAATTAGCAGTCAGGATAGACGAGAATAAAGAATAAAGTACATAACTGTCACAAGAKAAGTAMTAATGGATAAAATGGATAGTAACAATTTGCAGGCAGTGACAAATGAAAATAAAGAATAGATAGWATACCTGCCACAACAAGGGTAAGACAGACACAAGCTCCGGCTCTTGAGGCAGAATCTTCCGGAGCCATGGCCAAGMCTTCTGTAATGTCTGTAACAAATYATGAAGACAAATTAAAATGATGTAAACAATARAAAATTCAAACAGTTCACCTTTAAGCTCAGAAGAAACAAGTTAAAAGTAGTTATTGTAACTCCATATAACAGATCAGAACTAYGATATGTCMCGCCAGTATAACAGCCCAGCACAGCAACTCGATACACGATAATAACTATGATGTGTACAAGGATATATRGTGTAACCTGCAAACCAGTAATCTCGGCGAAAAAATCCGGAGACCTGCATTTGCGTAACCCATGACCGAGTTCATATATTTTATCAGCTTGTTCCAACTCTTCAATTACTGATTCCGGCAGCCTCCAAAGTGTTCCCAAGCCATTCAGAAATGTTACATTCCCTTTCCACATAGTAGTGTCCAGTAAAATATCCCCAGAAGAAGTCCCACTGGAATTCCTGCTATTTAATAGAATTGATGATATTGATTCCTCTGCCTTAGCATCACAAATCATTGCCTCTGATTCTAGATCATGTGCATTCATCTTTCCTGCAGTTTCATCATTGTGTGATTGTCAATCTACACTATTTGTGCTTTGAGCATGTTCATCATAAACTTAATTTCACTGAAGCAAATTTCACAATAAATAAAATTTGATTCATATGTCCATTTGAACACAATTATGATACACTTCAGCAAAAAATCGTAAAGATAGTACTTAATATGTTCTTTGCATCCTTCATCAATACAACTATTGAATCTTGGTTATCTTTCCAGAATATTCTAGTTTTCACAAAGAGTAATACTGCCAATTTATGGTGCCCGACTGACTGATATCATTTCCCAGTATCTAAATTATAATTCATAAATAATTTCTTTGCACTGTTTTACCAATTTTCTGACACAATTTGGACACAAAAGAAGTTAAAACACCAAATAATATGAAGTGAATTTGGATTTAAACCTCACGTATGGATGCATGAATGAGGATAATAATGAGGTAAGGCGCATAAGAAGAAGAAAGCATGCATAAATAAAGGATTAGTGCATGATAGAGACATGCATGCTCATTTAAGAGGGGATATGCACCAAAACTTGGGAGACATGTGCATGGTTTAGGAAATAATGTGCCCTAAAAAGTAGGGAATGAGCGCATGAGATAGGAAATAATAAGGTGGGTGTTAGGAAATATGAGTTAGGAAAGAAAAAGAATTAATACGCTAGAAAATGGGGAAAAAGGAAGGCGCATTAATGCTAGGAAATAGGGAAGAGAAGTATGCTAAATAATAGGAAAAATGGAGGCTCATTTAACACAATGTGCTAGAAATTAGGGAAAGCTAGAAAATAGGTAAAATGGAGGCTCATTTAAGACAATGTGCTAGAAAATAGGGAGAGAAAAAGGTGGAGGCTAGAAAATAGGAAAAATGGAAGCGCATTAATGCTAGAAAATAGGGAAAAGGAGGTGCATTAAATGAGACTTAGGGAATAAGCGTAAGGAATAGAGAGCATGTGTATGAAAGGGAAAGTTGATCTTTAGTCAACTAAAACAAGTAAATTTAATTAATTAATTTAATCATGTGTACCAACTCACCCACACGCCCTCTTAATTAATTAATTGCTTTATTTCTTGAAAAGTGTGCCCCCTCTATTAATTATGCCATCCAGCTGCCACAGATCACACTGTGACACTGCCATTTGTCGGAATTTGACCCTGCCACTTGTCACCTTTGGAAGCGACCATACTTACCCTCCAAATCCACATTGATGTCAAGATAGATGGGGTTGACCTCCAAATCTATCTTGACGTCAATGTGGATTTGGAGGGTCGGTATGGTCACTTCCAAAGGTGACCCTGCCAACTGTCCCAAAAAAACCAATGTCCCCATCGTTCCTACGTTTTAGGGACTTGGGGGCCCTTAGGAAACGTCCCCAAGCTGTTGGGGACTCCATCAGGGACTTGGGGACTTGTTGGCCGTCCCCTAGATGTTCCTAGCAAATTTCAGGGGCATTCCGGACAGATTTAGAGGATGTTCTGGGCAGATTTCAGAGATTTTCTGGGCATATTTCAGGGATATTCTGGCCATATATCTTCAATTTTGACAATCATGGAAATTGATGATGGGACAATATGATCATTTTTCCCATCCATTGTTTTTGTATTGCAATAAATCTAAATCTATTGGACAAGTTGAAGCTCAAAACAAGGGTTTTGTATGATGGGTTCCAATTTGGGTTTCTGGTGATTTAAACATTGTATTTTCAGTAGCAACATTACAAGAAGCAAAGATTCCACGTCAAAAAAACAGGAAATGTAACATTTCAAAGGGCTGATCCTTGTGGTTACTGCCCTTATTCTTCTCATTTTTTTGGTCATCTTAGATTTTACATATGGTACATGGGTTTCTAGGAGTCATTCAAGTCTAGTGCTTCCACCATCCCAACCTCGAGCATTGTGAAAACAATCAGAAAGTAGTGACTTGGATTGGGTCCYAAATGTTTGAATAAATTCCTATTCAATCRCCTTCTTAATMTGAAATATGAATCTAATCTCTTTACAKAACCAAAGTGTTTTATAATGGTTTTCAACACAGCTGTAAAAATCTGCAAAACCTATTGAGAAGAGAATSTATTTTATGTTTTAAAATAATCATCATTAACAAAAAATATGAAGAAGATAAGCTGCTATAGAGACAATTCTCACTCAAGTTTCCTAAAGCTAAACAGCATTTTACTCGTCTAGCAGCTAATAATGGAATGGTCACTCGGACCTTTTTTATGTTGCTCTAGCTTTTTTAGAATTGCCAAGTGTAAGGGCTGTGCATAATACTATATAGTACAGCTTGTTATGCTTATAAACTTGAAGCAACTACAAATGTTTATGGTGAATTCTAATATATCTATATATATATATATATAGATATATATATATATATATATATATATAATGTTTATGGTAGATTCTAATATATATATTATTGTCGTTCCCAACCCGCCGTCCCCTAAAAAATTTTGGGGTGCGCTCTAGACGTCCCAAGGACACGTCCCCCTGTCCCAACCGTTCCTCCATCCCGAAAACCAATGCAACATAGGTAAAATGTAAAACTCATAATGTTAAAAATCAGTCACATGTCTCCATGAAAAAAATTACCAAGACTAATCTCAAGTTTCTATGAGGGATGCAATTCTTACTTTGGATAGAAGAGTTCCAACTGCCTGTAACAACCACTTCAATCATGTAGCGAACAGTAGAGTTGTTCTCCCACACATATTGCCCAATCGTTCCAGGATTGTAGACTGCAAGTAAAAGTAGTACAAGACATGCTCGCCAATATTTGTCCTTATACTGTAGAAAGAAGAAAAGTTCATACTCAGCATGTATCCATTCTAGTAACACAATAATACATGTCACCATCTATCTAGTAGTAACAATGTTTGCTTGGAAACAATTGTTTCAGAGGATATTATAGCAGATAATGGACAAAATACATAAAAAATTTAAAATATATATTGCAAAATATAATTCAAAACATCTAAAAGTACATGATATATGTAATAATATGATATCATGGCTAAGCCAGAAAGGATGCATGAGGTCATACTACGAGATGTGAGAAATATTGTTGCGGAATGCCCGGCAAGCTGAATGAAGCCAACTTGATTACAGCTTGAGGAAGCTGCCACACAGAAGCAATATTTAGTTTAGGAAAAATATATGTGTTTGTGTGAATATCACCCAAAAATTTCTCCCAGCTCCATGAACAGAGAGGATAGACCATTAACATGTAAAATAATAAATGAATGATTTATCTCCTCTACATATTTAAAGAATACCTGTTTGCTTTCAGCATGCAAACTACCCCTGAACTGTTTGTGGAATGCACCAGCTCTCCAAACAAGGCTTTCAATGATAGACAAAGCACCTCCCATGCTAAGAGGATATACATCCTGCAGTAAACCCAACCCAAACATTGCAAAACATTAGAAAATCCCTGCATCAAGACCATTTTGGACAAATCAGCAATTATTTCAGGACAACGGTTCTCATATACTTACAGAAATACCAAGAAGTATCACCCGTGCCAAAATTTCTTCGGAGGCACGAGTGCAAGAGCCTAGGAGATGCAATGCATTGAATTCAATTTCTCCAACCACGTCACCCTGTGGAAAGTATGCCTGAAAAGATAAAAAGAGACCAAGAGTAATCAAATTGGACTTATTTCAATTGGAAAAACATGAATAGAGTAGCATTCGAGAAG
>SNQJ01S0104358.1:8815-26390 GCA_010110895.2 Picea sitchensis | reverse complement strand
AACAAGAGGGTTTGATGAGGGAGGTGTTGCTAAAGCAAGGCCTTTCAGCAAACCCTAGAAAGAGTACGGCCCTAGTGTAGTAGACCTAGGCTAGGGACGTCTCACTCTTCTTGGCTTCAGAACAGTACGACTAGCAATAGGGAGAGGAAATAGGAGTGTAGCTAAGGCTAGGCTCTTTCTTTCCTCAACAATGGCTTAAGATTTCTCTATCAGGGGACATGAGACAATGACCTACTTGTGTGCTTGTCCCCTAGGGTTTTGATTCAGCAATATTTATAAACAAATGCAAGAAATTGAACTACAACCATTCATTTAAGAAGTTTTGTAAAAAAATACTTACAAATCACCAAGAAATGACAATGCAAACCCTAGTTGTAACACCTTCGTTCAAGAGAAACACCATAAATGCCAAAAATCTCTTCCTTCAACAAGTGTGCATCACTTAATTCAGCCAAAGACCCAAGCTAGGGCGCCAAAATCAGACCTCAGTAATGAGTGAGTAAGTTGTGATGATTAAATGAGAGTGAAAATCCCTCATTTATACAAAACCTTGACCTAATTTTACATTTTAGGTCAGGTAAAAGGCCGACAAGGCCAAATTATCAAAATCATATTGTTTTACATTAAATTGTCAAATTAAAACCCTAATTGAGCTATAAAAAGATAAGAAGCCCCTCTAAGGAAGGCGTTAGCCCCTTCTAGGGAAAATGGGGCATCCTGGAGCAAAATGTTAGCCCTCCTTGGGATTCTCCAACCTGCCACACGTGCCAATACTACCCAGTCTGCCTCCCAAAATGTCCATACTGCTAGATGACATCATGGCTATGATGGGTGACATCCTAGGCCTTCCAAGGCCAACGTTCCACTGAAAAAGGGCAAATCCCCTTAGGTCAAGCTCTGTCGGGGTGCCTTTGGTGGAACGTCCTCTTCTTCTCCAGTGCAAAGACTCTGATCAACCTTTGTCCTGTCTCTGCCCCCTGATGGGGTCTCAGCATCCATCTGGTGGGATCTTCAGCCCCATGGAGGTCCAAACTGATCATCTCCCCATGTGTACCGGTCCAAATGGTACCCGTCCGTCGAGTATGGTCCTGCACATCAAAGGCTACGCCCTCCATGGGCTTATCAATCACAGGGATCATAGCAATGTCAATCACATTTCATCATTAATATTATTAAACACATGCATAAAATCCCTAATACATCAATCAATAGCTCAAAGACATTACACAAGCCTGCAATACAAGTTTGGGGAAAAGGACAAGGCTTCCTATTGGGCTAGTGTCCACAGAAAAAGGAAAGTTCCCAGAGAGATCTCATCCAAGCCATGTAAGTGGATGATGTGGTCAGGGGATGTACAAGCATGTGGGTGCAGTAAGGGTCAAGGATGCAACGTGTTACTTGTGGGCGCCGTTGTAGAAGGTGAGCTATCCCTGTCATGGATGCATTTTTTCCAAGCCCATTCTTGCCTTTATTCGTTTTATTCTTTTTATTCTTTTATTTGCTTTTTTGTTCAAAAGCTAATCAAGGGACACTGCCTTGGCATGGTGACTAGAGATGATAGCGTTACCCACAAGTACTTTCGCAGAGATGAGAAGGTTGGCTTGTGATGAGACCCCCTTTCCCTTGGCCATGCAACCAAGAGTCGCTGCCCTGGTGTGGTAACCAACCGGTGGCAATGTCATACTGCTAGGTACCCATGGACCTAATAGGCTGGCTCGTGATGAGACCCCCTATCCTCTGATTAGGTCTTGTTTTATTATTTCTTCGAGTCCCTCTTGTTTCTTGCTGAGAAGCCTTTTATTGCTTTCTCGGGGATCCCTGGGTGAAACATCTCGAGGTTCATTTTTAGGCTTTTATCTTTTACCAGCTTGCTTTTACCTTCTGGGCCTTTAGCCCCTTCTTCCCACGAGGTAGGTGTAGTCCTGAAATAAGTCAACCCAATGCCTGGACAAGGGGAATGGGATAGGTGAGCTGGAAACAAGATGTAAGAGTGGTGCAATGATGGGAGCAGACGATGGCTTTTCATAAATCCCCCCAGTGGCAAACCAAAACCTACAGACACAGGCTTGCTAGGGCACCCTGTCAATCCCCCCAAACATGGTCAAGTGAGCAAATGTAAGATCCAAGCAGTTGTTAGAGATAAGAGGAACCAAATGCATATATTTAAAGGTTTCAATGATCAAAAGTGACACATACCATGATACCTGGACCAATTACCTCATGGAGCAAGAACCTCTTCTGAAACAGGACCAATCCAATGGTGATAGATGCTGCTACTGCTGTCAAGAAAAAAAATGACAGGAGAAAAAGATGGGCCCTCCAAGGCCATGCTCAGGTCAATCCTACTCTCGGTACTCCATGTCTAGGACCTGTGGGCCTCGAGACATGATCTCCTAGTTATCCCTAAAAAGTGGGGATAATAGGCCCTTCCATGTAAATCTTTCCCGGATCTTCCTATAGGTTTTCAAGTATCGAGGGTGTCCTTCCAATGGGGAATTGTGTGATGCATGCATGATTTGTTATATAATATGTTATGTTATATTATATGTTATGTTATATTATATGTTATGTTATAATATAATATGTTATGTTATATTATAACATAACATATTACCTTGAGTTGAGATTTCGATACAAGGTAGATCATGTCTTTGTAATAAATGATGTCATCAATGACTCGGTACCGATAATCCTGTGTTCAATTGTCAAGGATCTCGCAAGCAAACTGGTTCTTGGAATATTCTACCAACATAAGAGCTTTCCAATCAGCTGAAATCTCCATGAGGGAGAGAGTGGGTGGTACTCTGGAAAGGGCATCAGCTACCACATTGTTCTTGCCCTTCACATACTCGATCTCAAAATCATAGGCTTGAATCTTGTTGATCCACTTATGTTGTCGCTCACTCAATTCTTTCTACTCCATGAGGAACATTCGGCTATTGTGATTTGTCTTCACCTTAAACCTGTTCCTCGCCAAGTATTGTCTGAATTTGGCCAATGCATGCATAATGGCCAACATTTCCTTGTCATATATCAAATAATGTCGCTCATACTCCTTAGGTTTGCGGCTCTCAAAAGCAATGGGATGGTTGTTTTGCATTAACACAACTCCTATCCCAATCCCGGAAGCATCACACTCGAGCACAAATAGTTGAGTGAAATATGGTAAGGCTAGCACAGGACAAGAGCTCATCACTAGTTTCATCATCTCGAATGTCGCCTGTGCCTCATCCGACCAACTGAAAGCCCCTTTCTTAGTGAGATCTGTAAGAGGTGTTGTCAGTTGTGAGAACCCCTTAACAAATTTTCTGTAATAAGTACTAAGGCCTAGGAAGCTCTTCAGTTCTGTCACATTCCTCGATAATTGCCCTGATCTTTTCTTGTTGTACCTGAACCCCATTTTCTCCGATCACATGCCCCAAATAAAGCATCTCAATCATGCCAAACTCACACTTAGACTCCTTTGCGTAGATTTGGCATTCCTCCAAAATACCCAATACTTCATCCAAATGCCTAAGATGTTCCTCCCAAATCTTGCTATAAATAAGAATGTCATCAAAGAAGACCAACAAAAATTTCCGCAGTTGCTTGTTGAACACGTGGTTCATGCAAGACTGGAATGTAGCAGGAGTATTGGTTAGCCCAAACGGCATAACCAGGTACTCATAGTGTCCATAATGGCATCGGAAAGCGGTCTTCGAAATGTCTTGTTCCCAAACCTTGATCTGGTGATACCCTGTACGAAGATCAATTTTGGAAAAGTATTTTGCTCCCCTCAACTCGTCCATCAACTCATCGATCCTCGGAATTGGGTACCTGTTCTTTATGGTCTTCTTGTTAAGAATTCGGTAATCAATGCACATTCTCAAGGTCTTGTCCTTCTTTTTGACCAATACTACCGAAGAAGCAAACGGACTAGAGCTAGGTCGAATGTGACCCATCTTGAGCAACTCCTTTATAGTTTTCTCAATCTCGTCTTTGTAAGTTTTAGGATGTCGGTAGGGGTTGGTTATGACTGCTTGGACCCCTTCTTCTAATTCTATCACGTGCTCAAATCCTTTATCTGGAAATACACCTGGAGGAATGTCACCAAAAACCCTTTGATGTTTAAGAAGTAATACTTGAAGATCGCCTGGATGTTGTCGAGGATGATCTGGTGGCTCACTGTCAGAAATATAGCACTCAACTGCCCACTCTATATCTCCATGGCGCAGCACTGCCTCCATGTTGTGTGATGACACTATCTTAGGCGGATATAGGTGCATTGCCCATAAGACTGCCTTCTTGTCATCTGGACCCGTGAATTCCATTTCCATAGTCCTCTTATCTGTATTTCCCAATGGAGTATAGCGACTGAACTCCGAGCACCACATTAGTGTCTGGCACATCCACTACAAAGCAATCATCTATCAACATGTAATTCCCCATGGTTATTTTCAACATGGGAATCCATCTAGTGCACTCCATTTGATATCCACCGGGTATAATCACTATGAATCCCTCAAACTCCTCCGTCGGAATCGCTCGTCTATCCACCAAAGCTGCATCTATAAAGTTGTGGGATGCCCAACTATCAATCAACACTGTAACCTTGTGCTCCTGCAGAACTCCTCGAACTCTGAATGTGTGGTATCAAGGAAGTCCCGACATGGATCCCATAACAGGACCCTTAGCCCCGGCCTGTGATGTCTCCTCACCTGATGTTTGGTGTCCCTGATCTTGTTCCTGCTGCTCATCCTCGTCATCATTATCACTGTCCGAATAGACCTCAATATAATGAGCTTTGTCAGTCTTATCTTTCCCGCCACACTTGTGCCATGGTACCCACGGCTCCTGACAATTAAAGCACAATTTTTTCCTCCTTAGTTCCTTTCTTGTTTCTTCATCCAACTTGGGCTTCCCATCCCAAACTCTCTGAAACAGTTTGGTTTCCTTGCTCTTCTATGGGAAAGTGGGTTTCGAAGGAAACCTGCTCTTAGGAACAGCATCCTGCATGTCCCTAGTACGGTTGACTGCATCCTGCAAAGTGGTGGGTTTATAGGCCTTCACCCATCCACGTAATGGCTCTGCTAGTCCCTCAACGAGCAGCGTCACCAAGCGTGCCTCGGATATGTCTGTCACCATCACTGTTAATCTCTGGAACTCAGAGATAAATGCCTCCGGGCTACCTATCTACTTGAGTTGAGCCAGCTCTCGAAAATGGATCTTTGGGTCTTTCCCCTCAAACCTCTCAATGATCCTCTATGTGAAATCGAGGTATGAAGTGATGCCTGAATGACCCAGCATCACTAACCCATGGTACCACCATTCATGGGCCTCACCATCTAAGTGTAAAGTAGCCAATTTAATGGCCTCGGCTTCTGTCATCTAATGTAGCTGGAAGTATGTGTCCAGCTTCTGTACCCAAGTCCTTACTGAACATTTTGAGGATCCGTCAAAGTTTGGAATGGTCACCTTTCCAAGTGTCTTCCGAAGCTCCTGGTTGGGTGTCATTTTTTCTCCTCTGGGTCGGTTCTTCTGTTTAAGGTGCAAAAGTCAGTGAAAGACATAGCTGCCTGAAAATCATCCCCCAACCTCTTGTACTCCTCCAAATAGGTCAAATAAGAGTCATCCTGCTCTGTTGGCCCCTCCAGTGCTACCTCACCACTCAAGAACTATGGCAAAGTGGGTCTGTGTGTCTTGGTGTACAAGTGAGGGTGGCTTTGCATGGTAGTGCGAGAATGACTTCCTTCTCCCGTTGTTAGAGCCCTTTTCACTGTTCTGATTTTGTTTAGATGGCCCCTCTATGGTGTTAACTGCTAGTTGTCCCAAAAGGTCCATCATCAACTTTTGGCCCTTGGCCAAATCATTCATCGTCTGGAAAAGGCTGCCAATTCGTAGGTCTCCTTATTCCCCCATGTGCCCCTTCCCTTTATCTGTTCCTGAAGGTGCTTCCCCTTCACCCAACACCCCTTCTTCTTCCTGTTCTGGTTGAGGTTCTGAAGCTTTGTCCTTACGTCTCCTATAGGTGATGTTTTCCTCGTCTTCTGGTCTCATAAATCTGAATCAACTGCCCCTCAAACCACACAGCTGCAAAGGACCATGCTCTGATACCACTGTAAGATACCCACTTGGTATTCCCTTGAGTTTGAGGCGATTTTTCTAAGTTTATTGAGGGTTTATCAGTGGTATTTCTTCAAACAGTTTGGATACAGATTGTTGTAGGTGCAACCCTTGTATCTTCTTACAATAGAAAAAGAATTCTAACAACTCATACATCATTCCAATAATATCCCATACTGAAATACATTATTGCAAATGCAAAACACTAGATATAGTTGATGCTTATTTAATTATAATCAAAAGATCATACACAGGTTGTCCAAGCACTTACATAAGAAACATTCCAATGATAATTTCAGTCATAACATCACCAAACAAATACAACAGGCTGTAATGATAGGATAGAACCTGAAGTTAATGGTTGAGAAGGTGAACTCCTGTAGTGATCTGATGAGAGTGGAAGAATGCCTTCTAACAGCAGCAAATAAACACCTCACATTAAGGGATCTTAGAACCCTTTTCGATTGTCCGTTTTTCTTAAAACTATGACTCTTAGGCACTTAAATTTTAAAGGTGTCACTCTTTCTAATCTCCTTTATAAACCTTGCCTTATAATTCTATTGTTAACCACTTAAATTATGTCTCTTTCCCTTTGGAGATACATGACACTTATACCAAATACACCTTGGGGATTTTAAAGAATTTTGTAATGAGATTGAATATGTTATGGTTTGTTACTCAATCTTTTAATACCCTTTAATAATTTGGATCAATGATTTGAATGTGTAGAAATCTCTTAAATGCTCTAATACATGTTGAAATTTCAAGAATATGACTTTTAATGCGAATTCAGAAATTTCACCTCAACCTTGGGGTTTCCAGGATCTTTTTCCTATGAACTTTCAGCGTTGTGGCTGAATCTGAAATATGAATTTACAGTAGCAATATTTCACTTCAGTTCAACCCAATTTCACAAGGCAACCAAAGAAAATAAATATCATTCAAGTGTACTTCAATACTACAAAGCTACAGCCCTTAGGGCACACTTTCCAAGCATATAACAGATCTGAGATGTCTTATTACAACAGATTATAACAGCAATAAATCTGCTCCTTTATCTTATAAATGTGTTAAATCACTTAACTATATCAGCTTTATGTTATGTCAAATGAGCATGCACAACCAGCACTAGAATATACCCAAGCAAGAAGATAACATCAGCTGAAAACCAAATCTGCAAGTACACAATATTTGGAAAGCTGAAATACTTCATATATATATAAGAGAGATGAAGTACATGTACATACCAATAGCTTATCACAGGTTGATACAAGTCAAGCTCTCCAAACCCTAGCTAGGGAAACCATAAGAAAATCCTAGCCACCAACTCCTTGTTAGGAATCACTCCTAACAAAAGTTGGTTACTGCACCAAAAACTCTCAACAAGCTAACATCAACATTGGCTAGTCCTCCTTAACACATACACTTGCAACACAAGTGTTACAAGGATGTCTCCTCCCTCCTTGCACCAAAAACTCTCAACAAGCTAACATCAACACTGGCAAGTCCTCCTTGACACATACACTTGCAACACAAGTGTTACAAGGATGTCTCCTTCTCTCTCCTCCACAACAAGCACACCAAGTAGCACTAGGGTTTCCAAATGCCACAAGACCCTAATCCTCTTCTCTCACAGGAGCTACAAGATAAAATGCTTCCTTTGCTCCTTTAGAGTTTATCCCGAACCCTAGCTTTCTTTGTCTCCTTAGGGAGAAACCATAACCCTAGTCTTGCCCTAAAATTCCTCCAAGAACCCTAGTGCTCAAGACAAAGAGCAAATACACATGAGGAAGACTACAAGAAAACAAGTTCACCCTAGCTTTCACATCTCTCACACAAGTATGCGATTACATGAGTGAACAACAAATGGTGAAAAGACTCTACCCTCCCTCTATTTATATGAGAGGTGAGGGAGGCCAACAATACAAAGTGAACCTAGTCCACCACAACCAACCTAACTACATGAAGATAGGCAACATGTGGAGTGCTCCAACTTAGGTGACACGTGTCAAGCTCCAAGACATGCAGATCCAACAAGCAAGGCTCCAAGTCTGAACACCCCTCAAGCAAGGTCCAACACTCCTCCAAAGGCCTCCAATGCTCCAATGCTACCTCCTAAGCCATGTACACCTCCATGTCAACCACACCTAGATGATCACTCCTCAACCCAAGCGTTCTCAATTCAAGTACAAGCCTCCATGCAAGCAACCAAGTGTACCCATGCCATATAGGACTCAACACCCTCCTCCAAGATGCTCAATGTTACTCCAAAGTGAATCATCCTCCAAACAAGCAACCCACTCTCCATGTGCACATCATGAAGAATGATACCATGTTGTCTAGGTCTCCAATGCTCCAAGGAAGTGTGCCACATAGGCATCAAGACAAGGTCTGTCAATCAATAAGCAAGCTAACTCCAATGTATATGGCCATCATGGAACAACCAAGTATTATCAACACACCGTCCATCCCGCATCACATGAAGCAACCACAAGCATGGTGTAAACACTTTTGGAGTAACCCCAAAAGCTAACAGAATGATATGGCCACAACTTTTAAGGAACGTTGAGCAGTTTCTGACTTTGGATACCTCTTCTTGATTCAATTTGGCAACAAATAACAACCGTTGATATACTGCTATTGACTGGTACGAAATTCACCAAATAGGTAGACCACTACTATGGCTTTGTAATCCAAGTTTTGTTCTCAAATTGCTAATCACCCAACTCCTCAAACAACCGTAGGAAATGATTCATACCACACTTTATAATGCTGACATCGACTAGTCAACACTAACTCTGGATGTGCTACAAGTGTTTAGCGACCACTGACTTGGTTGAATCTGTTTGAAGTGACGAGCTTGTTGAGGTTTTGTTACCCTAACTATTAAAAAAATCGCTGGTATCCGGTGTCCTATCTCACTTGGTGGCTACTATTAAATGGCGTAAGTCACTCTCCTGTAGTTGTCTTGTCAAATGCTTGTAGCCTTGTACGCTCTTCTGCGAGGTTGTCTTGTGGCATTGAATGGTTTGGTGTTTGGCCATACGGAACTGACGACTTTATTGCACAATTAATGCGGTCGTATTTGTCTTCTCTTAACAAATATGTTGATCCCTTTTATTGTTGGCAGTGGAATGATCTTCAATGGAATTTCTGGTTTTTAATTTGCTGAAGGTCGAGTTGTGGCCAAAGGCTGGTGATCAAAAGGCTCTAAAAGTGTGTACCAAAGCCCGGAATCAGATCGCTATCTGCTAGGAAATGGCTGGTGATCAAAAGGCTCTGAAAGTGTGTAGCCAAAGTCCGGAATCAGATCGCTATCTGCTAGGAAATGGCTGGTGATCAAAAGGCTCTGAAAGTGTGGCCAAAGTCCGGAATCAGATCGCTATCTGATAGGAAATGGTTATCTCCAAACATCAGCAGAAGTACCCTAGAAGGGGCTCTGATACCAATGTTATAAAAAATAATGTTTGATAATTAAAAATTATCAATGTAAATAAAATGGAAAATCCATAAAGGAATAATAGCGTATTGAATATGATATGAATTGATTACAATGAAGGAGAACCCCGTGTATAAATATACTTTAAAGGATGTTTCCCATGAAGAGTCGTGCCTTTTAGATAGGTAGGCACTTTTAGATAATATTACCTTTACTATTTAATATAAGGGGTTATCAATTTTGCTTATGCTTAGACTTTAATTATCATCATTTATGTCTTTACGTTTTTTTAATGTTCATTACAGTATACTTAATGTGTCCTCAAGGAAAAAACATAAAATTATTTTAAAAAAAAATCAAAACGTTTAGAAATCTATAATTGCCATACCTGTAAAATCAAAGCAAGTTCATTTTCTGATGACATAGTAACCGAAATCACCCTAAGAATGGTGGACATCCTCTTCAGATTTGACATATCTTTTGCACTCAGCTCCACCAGAACAAGTGTCTGTAAAACTCACATTTTAGCATAACATTCCAAACCCACACTCAGCACATCAGTCACAAAATATTTTTTGTGAGCAATTGCTTATATTGCATACACAAGCTAGTTACCTTCAAAGCAACAATAGCATATTCTCTTCTTTTACAAACTAGCTGAGTGACCATTTCACTGTAAATGTCGTTATCTTGGTTCTTAATCTAGCATCAACAAACAAGAATAGTAAGAAGAAAAAAGCAAAAAAAATTACAATTCCTAATACCAGAAAAGATAAAATCATAAAACCGAAGGACATAGATAACTTTATCGAATTCAAAACCCATGCAAATATACGACAAATCTCATAACTCACATATTCTTAAAAATATTCCACACAACCCAAAGTTGGAATACAACCACCCAATTCCAAACTAAATTATTGCAATAGCCACATCTAACCAAAAAATAAAACACCTACTAGCACTCTAAGATTTCAGCATACCTTAAGAAGAAATAAATTCCCCACCGTACTGATGTCATTTTTGCTCATGCTGCATGTTTTCTGCACAACACAATCTAACAAGGCTTTGGCTGCATCCATATGGGCTGGATTGTTGATCCAACCCTCAAGCATACTAGAAGCAATCAGTCTAGCTTCCTCGTATTCAATTCCTATCAATAACAACCTGAAATATATAATTAAATAAATTTCGGACATGAAATTCAATCACCTAAACTATAATATTTGTTTACCTTAAAATGATTCCATGTCAAAAGTTATATAGATTCACAACAGACAAATAATTCCCATTACAAATTTCTGCATATTCTTTGATTCTATGAAGAATTAGAGAAATGAACACCGGACAGCATACATTCGAGTTTATTCCGAAATATCCAGAGATGACGAAAAGGAAATACGTATACATACACACGGCACAACTGCAGACTGCAACCTTATTCTCTGTGATTTTTGTAATATAGATAAAATCAAGTGAATAAGAAGCAGTGGCTAGGAAGCTATCGTGTTACATGGTTTAAAAGACTATATTGAACTCAAGACTAGAAATAACAACTCGGAAATTGAACTACGAATCAACATGACTCGACCATTTCTTCTAGTTAACATATATCAGCCAATAGGACTGGCCTGTAAGAAAGCATTGCGATGTATAATCCTTGCCTTCTATCAACACAATTGCAAGGAAGTGCTAGGAATTTTCCACAAATTATATGTATCTATACAAATATCCACTTCTCTGTGCCAATAACATAAGTTGGCTTAGGAACTTTTGGGTTGGCCATTGAATTATTATCGTGCCACAACATATGGTTGGACACTTTATTACTCAAATACCAAGGAATTGAATCCTGCTGATTCCAAAAGATGTTAACTTGCAATCAGATATACAAATAATGATATAATGAAATATGAAAATATAATGATATTTGTTCATGTCTACTTACTAATAATCAGCTAGTTGTATATCAGGATTCCAATAGCAGCGAAACCAGCAATACCCCAGTAGAAGTTTGCAAAATTACAACCCCTTGAATTTTGGATTCCCTACTTATAGGCTACCTGTGGATTTAAATTACAATCTTCCCTATGGCTAGTTTCAGTATTTACATCTGTACTAGTCTCATTACCTAATACAACTCAGGTATTCATACACAGGAAACCAATCGTAAATGCCCAAGCAACTTCTTTGATCTAAATTGATAATGGCTTAGACTTCACAAAGAGAACAAATTAGTGTTGGCAGAGGACCCCCGTTAACTACAAGAAGATACATGTGACACATTGCAATAGGCTAATGGAAAGTTGCACTTGTAGGGCTGTTAAAAAGTGGATAACATGTCAGCAGCTGTCCCCTAGACAGAGTTGATCAGACAATCACTTTTGGAGGGCTTACCCTATTCATAGACATCTTATTGCTAGTAATAGTCTATCTTGAGAGATCAACTATTTTTAGCTATCCTTGTGTGAGGAAAGTTATTTCTGTCAAGTAGTCTAATCTAGGCTAATATTATAATAATTTGAAGATATCAATTTGTCTTCAGAGTCCAATTTTGATCTGCAACATAAGCACTAATCTCCACCCTTCAACCTAACCGTGGTAGGAATTCAATGAGGATGTCTTCCAATCATTTAGCAAATAAGACATCTCCCATCCACTAAGATAGACAACTAATCTCCATAACTTGTATTTGCACATTGCCCATTGCTCCAAAGCTTGCTCTCCTCCTGGTCCCTTCTATTGTTGTCCCCATTCGTGCAAAATGGAACCTGCAACTTAGGTCTGCTCCCATCTCTCTCCACTTGTCTGTACATGTCCCTCCCCTGCACCAATGCATGACTAAATGTGCACAACTTTGTTATGCCCTAACCCATCCATAAATTTTGAGCTTATCTCAAAACCCGCACTAACGCTTCTTTCAGATCAAGTATTCTCTATCATGCCCTAAACCGCACACCAGAATGGTTAAATGTCTCCTCCCATGCACCTCTATTCTGCACTTAACTGTCTGTAAATTCTAGGTGTATCTCAAAACTCATTTCTCACAGAAATCGCATTAAAATTCATATCTAGATTTCTCTGTCATGCACTTACCCATGCAACAATTTGGGTGAATCTCCCCTCCCATGAGAATGTGTCCCTCTAAAGCCTGTGTCTCTGCTGTGCCCTAAACCATCATTGAATTTATGTGACCTCAATAAGCTTCTCTCCTGCAACCTGAATTGTCTTCCCTCTATGAGCTGAATCACCTTCTTCTGCAACCCAACCCATCTCTCATGCATTACTTCATGTTCCCGCAAACCACAACCCATTAATTGTTGGTGAACTATTGTCAGGGCACCGGGCACTTGTTCATGATCCGTAACCAGTAGGATCATGGTCTGTCCGCTTCACCAACACAGAACCTTATACAATTACGACCATCCACAATTCCTTTAAAGATTCTTCTCACACAAAGCTGCAAACACCGCTCCTTAACGCAAACGAAGACTGGCCAATACTCATTACACGCCAACCATGTTAAACAATATTAACAGAGGAAAGGAAAGCCATGCTTATCCTTTAACCAACCTCATAATCATAAATCTCACCAACCCATACACTAACTCATGCAAAATTTTAAAAAGAAACTCAAGTTTGAATTGTGATTTCACGTGAGAAATATGCCAAGGACAAAAAAAAACAAGTGATGGCTGTCCAATCAACTAAAGGCTGGCCCAATCAGCTACCTTCATCACTCCACAAGATGAACGAGGAGGGGCGACTCCCATGGAGAAGTGCAGTCGTGGTGCTAGGCGTACGGCCCACATGCATCCCTCTACTGGTAAGAAAACGGCCTGTATGGCCTCCCAGATGCAAAGGATTGGACCGTACGGCTGTGGGATGGCTTCCTCGTGTGTGTTGGGTTGTATATGTTGAAATATTGTAACTGCGAAGTATATTCTACTTATTATTGAGTTATTATTAATAGATCAATCCCCTTTTGTGGATTGATCATGTCAGGCTTTGTATATGACGAAATCCCCTTTTGTGGATTGGTCAAACCCTAATTAAATGATGTTAATTGAGAAGTCGGCCCCTAGGGCTAATTAAAGTGGTTTTAGCCACTAATTGAAGAAGTCGGCCCAGCTTGGTGAAGAGACACAACCCTAGCACCTAGCAGCTAGCATAAATAAGAGAGGATGATGCCTCATTCACACACTCACTTAAGTCACTCATCTAGTGCGCAAGTTTGAAGGAAGTTGCAGTTGTCGAAAGAAGAAGAAGAGAGAGAGGCGCATTGCTCAGTGTTGGATATTCTCTAATGTTTGGTTTCTTATCTTGGCATTGTATTGGCAATCTATATTAAGGAAGTTTTTGCTGTGTTTTCTCCCCCATGAGGGTTTCCCAGGATAAATGTTGTGTACCTTGTGATTGTGTTTCTTTCAGTGATCCTACTTATGCTATTATTATCTAGTAAATTGAAAAGAACTTAATAGCAGCTCTAAATTTAACATGGTATCAGAGCTTGACTGAATAGAGCACCTTCACTGGGTAACCAAAAACGTCACTGTTGTCGTACAAGAAAAATAGGGATTTTTATTGGAAGAGAATTTCAGCCTAAAAACTATCTAGGGAAGTGCGCCCTAGCCTAGCAAACTCATTGGCACCTTGAGCGCACCTTTTCAATGGCCAGAGCCTCCGGAAAGTGAAACCCTAGTTTTTGGCTGGTACCAGGAAACCAGAACCAGTACCTAAAGTATCAGTCCAGAATGGCGCAGGTCAAGTTTTAAGGGGTAAAACTTGAAATTTTTGAAATTAGACTGCTCCAACCTACTCGCCTCAGCCCAACGCATCTAGTCCCTGGATCAAAATTCCAAAACTTGAAAGTTGAAAAATTAGGGTTTCCTCGTTAAACCCTAAGTCGATGTTGCAATTGCAGTACCAGTTGCAGTTACAGTTGCAGTACTAGTTGCAGTTGCAGTTGCAGTATCAGTTGCAGTTGCAATGCTAGTTCCTCTATGTCAGTGGTAGCACCAATTGCAGTGCTAGCACTAGCTGCAGTACTAGTTGCAGTGAAAGTTTTTTGTGAAGTGTTGGGACTGTTGTGTTATTGTCATAGTGCACCTTACCCTAGCAAGATATTGTCAGAGGTATGTACTTACATGTGTTTAAAATGCATTATTATTCTAAAGGGTACTTGCAGGAGAAGGGATCTTTTGTCATAGATCCAGAAGGATCTCAGATCCAGAAGGATCTCAGATCCAGCACATTCAGAGGAATAATGCACCTCGGGTTTGATCATTTTATATGCATCTATTCGTAATGACATTATCTTGACATCTAGGTTCTATGTTGAAGACTATGAACATCATATTAACCCTTGGTCAAATTAAAGACAAGGTATTAGATTGAGATTAGAGTTTATTCTCTAACTTAGACTTTTGTCAAGATAGCATATTGTCTTAGTACAGAGGACAGGTTGAAGAAAGCACTTGTCATCTTGAGTGAAGGAGACTTGAAAGAAAAGCAACACACTCATTCTTGAGGACAAGACTCCAAGTTACCATGGAGGAATGTTGATCACAACACTAGAAGAGTGTTGATCTCATTTCGTATTGTATTTCTTACTTTTGATCTTTGTTTCAAGCAGGTCACAAGTGATAGCTCTAAAGGAGCTACTATGACAATTATTCATGCTATTGTTTTATTACTATTATCAAAAGTGTATTATTCTTGCTTGTTGTTTTGTTGACCTTGTTTCAAGCCACAAGTGACAACCCTGATGAAGCTATAGTGAAGGTTGCAAAAGGCAACAAATTAGATGAGACATGAAGTAGACTATGTACATGACCATATACATTCTTGTACCAAAGAAGATGAAGAAGAAGCTATCTTTTGAGATCCAGAGTATCTAATATGGAGATTGATTGTAAGGAGCAGAAGGCTCCAAAGATGACCGAACATTAGAACAAGAACTCACAGTAGACTTGTTCAAAGGATAATGAAGCCACCTTGACAGGAAGTTGAACTCGTTTTAAGTCTGACTCGGCCTTTCATATTAAGACTTGGTATCCAACACCAAGTATATCCTATAAGAGATGATGAAGTCGTTGTAGACTCAAAAGAAATCAAGATTCAAAGTAAGCATGATCTCAGAAAGGATCAGATGAAGAGACATCTTCTAGGACTGGGAGACATATGTCATAAGAAGACTAGACCATAGCTTCAGAGACTTCTAGGAGATATGAAAGCTCCTGGGAAGATTCCCTTGTTTCATTGGCAGAGAAGGAAGCCAGTCAAAAAGACTGGGATATGGATTTTTTCGTGAGACTAGAAGGGAAGTCAGTGTTGACTTCCAAGATTGATCTAAAAGATCAAGCATGTTGCAGATGTACAAAGACTAAATTTTGTCCAAAGGATTCTCCCAGCAAGAGAGAGAAGACTATGACGAGACACTTACTCTAGTAATTGAAGAAATAGTTCCAGTATTCATGAAGCCAACCAGAACAACCATGATTCATATACAGTATGAGATGCAAGGGGAGCAATCCCCATATTTAAAATTGAGTGGCAGTTGGTGCAGTACATTAGTCGAGCCATGGAAACATGACTACAATAATAGATAGAGTTACCTCCATGAAAGAAGAAGAGCTATTTTCAGTATCAGTTATTGAGCCACTCTCAGTATCAGATGAAGTTGTTGCTACTAAGAGTTCAACAAGCTACAGTGATTCTCAACTTCTGAGAAGTTGCAGGTGCAGAATCCCAATCCCAGAGGAACAAGTTGCAGAGAGAGCAAAAGACATACTCTCAGACAGTGAGACAGATAGTGCTTTGCAAAAAGCACATAAAGCTAGCACATGATTGTGCATACTAAGTTGAAGTTGAGCAAGTGTACCAGGTTAGTACAATGAGATGTGAAAATTTGGTTTAAAGTTGAATATAGAAGACTCATGTCTACAGATTGAAGAAAGCTCTGTAGAATTGATAGTCTCCTGACGAGCTTGGGCTTTACCAAGAGTAAAGTTGATTCTAACCTTTACTTCAAGGTTATGAATGATGAGCCAGTTATATTGTTGTTGTATGTGGATGATTTATTCTTGACAGGAGAAGAAAAGCTCATCACAGATTGTAAGAAGAATCTCACTGCAGAATTTGAGATGAAAGACCTAGGCCTAATGCATTATTTCTTAGGTCTTGAAGTTTCGCAGAGCCGAAAGAAGATCTTCCTTAACCAAGGTAAGTATGTAGTTGAAATATTGAAGAGGTTTGACATATTGGAATGTAAAGCCATGAACACACCCATGGAAACAAAGTTGAAGCTCCTAGTTGATACTTCGTCGGAATTGATTGATGCTACTCTGTACAGACAGATTATTGGTTCATTGATGTATCTGACGAATACCAAGCCAGATATATGTTTTGTTGTGAACACCTTGAGTCAGTATTTGGTAGAGCTCAGACATGTTCACCTTGTTGTTGCAAAACATGTGATGAGATACCTGAAGGGTACGTTGGACTTTGGTCTCTGTTATACTGGAGACCATGACTTTAGACTAATTTGTTATGAAGATTCAGATTGGGCTGGAAGTGTTTCGGATAGAAAGAGCACTTCAGGATGTTGTTTCAGTCTGGGGTCAGCCATGACTTCATGGCAGAGTAGGAAGCAATCTAATATTGCTCTCAACACGGCAGAAGCGGAATACATTGCTACATGTTCCGCCAATTGTGAAGCCATATGGCTTCGGAAGTAGTTGACAGCTCTATTTGATCTGGAGATGGAAGCAATTGTGATTCTATGTGATAACCAGAGTTGCATAAAGATGACGGAGAACCCTGTGTTCCATGATAAGTCGAAGCACATAGAAATCCGGTATCACTACATTCGTGATATGGTGCAGAGGGGAGTTGTAAAGCTCTAATATGATTGGCATAGATGAGCAGGTTGCAGATGTGTTGACTAAGCCTCTGTCTCGTGTAAAGTTTGAATACTTTCGAGACAAGCTTGGTATAGTCTGAAAGGACCTCCCTCGAAAGGGGGAGTGATGT
>SNQJ01S0104356.1:0-30306 GCA_010110895.2 Picea sitchensis | reverse complement strand
TAGTTTTTATTAGATTAATTCTTAATTATAGTTTTGTTTTTCTTTCTCTAACTCTTTTCTCTACAGCTGTCCTGCTCAGCAGACCCAACTGAGCTTGCAAGCACCTCTTATTTTCTCACCAAGGTGACGAAAGAGGTGCAACAGCAAGGCTCTCTCATTTTAATCGCACTTAAGCATATTGAATATATACAGGTGACTGAGGTAACCAAAGGATATTTAAGATGAACTTTAAAGGGAAGGTGAAGTAAAGAAGGATGAAATTCAAGGGAAGATAAATTGTTTTGACGATGCTTTCTAAGGTATGTTATTTACAAGTCATCTCACTATTTTCGCAGTAACATTTTTCTAGAATGATTCAGACCATGAAATTGGGAGATCATTAAGAAAACATATCCAAGTAGTTGTGGTACAAATTTCAGCTTTTGGGTCATTGTATTTTTGGAGTTACACGCCATGGAAAATAGGGTTTGTGGCTAGTCCTGAAACTAGTCTAAAACACGTGTTTCGGGTAAAAATGTCATAAATTCTTCATAACATATCCAAATCCAATAATATGAAATGTGTTGGTTAGAGTACAATATGTAGTATTATGTGTACAATTTTCAGATCCATACATCAAATATTCCATGCGGGGAATGCTCTACAAGTTTGCTCTCTAGAATAAGCTAGAATTCAACAAGGTATGCCATTTTGTTATAACTCCTTTTCTGAGAGTTTCCAAGTACTGACACCTGGAGGAATTGCACAAAACACACTAAAGAACATTGTGTACTATTTTCAAATCTTTATTCATTACAGGTACATATTTATAATTATTTCAAGTTAGGGTTGTTTACTAATCCAAAACTAGTCATGTGAGACTAAAGTAAAGTTTGATGAAAATGCTAGTCTCTTGTTGTTAAAGTTAAGGAATGTTTGCAGTTATGTGATCATATACACTAGGTCTATTGCAGAGTTACAAATCAGATTTGGATGATAAAATTGATGAAGTATTTTGGTTGAGGTTGAGGTACAAGTTGGTGCATGGTTAATGCACTTGTTTATGGTACAAGTTGATTATAGGTTGAGGTACAGGTTGATGCATGGTTGATGCATGGTTAAGGTTATTGGTACAGGTTGTTTTGTGTAGGTTGATTGGTACCAGTTTATAGAAATATATCTCATAGTGATAGTGTGATAGTGGTTCCATCATTTTACTTCTACGATGAGGCGGTTGGATGGGGAAAGGAAAAATGGTTTTAGCCAGCTTTCGGTTGTAGCTGGAGAACATAGGGGGTTTTAGCGTCCTTCTAGTTGTAGAAGGAGAATTGGGGAGTTGGACCTTCCCTCAGGTTATAGCGTGAGAAACTAGGAGGTTGGAGCCTCCTTCCAGCTGCAACTAGAAAACAAAGGAAGTTGGAGCTTCCAGTGAATGTAATTCTTCAAGACATATAAGAAACAACATTCTATGGTTTTCTCCTGCTTTGGGTTTCCACGGAAAAACACTGGTGTACTATGTATGTGTATGATTGTTCATTTGTTCATTTTTTATTTACCCTGCAAATATTGGATGATAATGCTACATTGATATAACACTTTCATTATATGGTTAAAAATGATTAGATTTCTCTATTACTCATTCACCCCCCTCTCAGTAATCCAACAATTGGTTTCAGAGACAGGTTCCTTCATAAATCAATTTAACCACTGAAAGGTAGATAATGGAGAGCAAAAACATGTATAAAAATGGAATACCACATTTTGATGGACATAAGTATGTATTTTGGAGCATAAGGACGAAGGCATATATACAGGCATAGGGATTTGAAATTTGGAAATCAATTGTACATGGATACACAGCACAAGCGGTTTCGTCGACAAATGACAAAGTGATGAAACTCGGTCAGAATAATTCCAAAGCCACAAATCCACTTCTGAATGGTCTTAGAGAATGAGTATTCATGAAAGTTTCACATTGTATATCTGTCATAAATTTGGATTAGGTTGATGGATAGTTGGTATGGATTGTTGGTTGTCATTGATATCAACTATTGGAGAGTGATATTGTAGATTGATGTCAACCCTTGCAGAAAGTACAGTAGAGAAATCCCAGTGGCACAAAGGTTTGGGTGATGGACCCAAGTTTTTTTGATGTAAATATGATTCATTGTTTCCTTGTCATGGTTGATAATAAGTACAAATGGATGAACTCCAAAGTGTTCCCCTTATGGTGAAATCCCTCACGAGAAGATGCTTTGCAAATTGAGTTATCCTATAAGTATGGTAAGAGAACCCATGCTTATTTGTGGAATAATAAGATGAATGTTAGTGAATTTTTCAGTGAAACTATCTTATATGGATAGTGTTTTTCATGCCATTTCTGTTGGTATGTGGAACATCACATAACTCCTCATGGTTAGAGAGTTATGGCCATGAGAAGTTGGAGAACCCAGGTTTGGGTAATGGACCCAAATTTGCTTGATGGATAACGGTATGAGTTTTGATATATTTTCAGGTAATACTACTCTATATGGATAGTACATGTCATTCCATTTCTGTTGGTATGCAGAACGTCACATAACTCCGCACGGTTTGAGAGTTATGGCCTTACGAAGTTGGAGGACCCTCATATGTCATCTAGAAGCCCCAAAAGGTCAAAGTAGTCAAAGTGGTTTAAAATATTTTAAAAGGTAAATAATAAAGTGACGTGATGATTGTATTATAATTAAAATTGAATACAAAATAAATTATTTCAAAAATAAATTTAATGGAGAAATTAGAAGTGGGTTAACCCTAAAATAAGGAAAGTGGGCAAAGTGACCTAGAAGATGTTTTTAAGGAAGCTACTTGGAGAGTATAAATAAGAGTAAAGGCTCTCTCATTTCAATAAAAATTGAGAATATTGAATACCTATAGGTGTCTGAGGTAACCAAAGGATATCTAAGCCGAATTTCTAAGGGAAGGTGAAGAAAAGAAGGCTAAAATTCAAGGAAGGATAAATTCTTTTGATGATGCTTTCTAAGGTATGTTATTTACAGGTCATCTCACCATTTTCGCAATAAACTTTTTTATAGAATGATTCAAATGGTGAAATGGATATGCCATTGATTAAAATTATCCAAGTATCTGTGGTAAAAAATTTACATTGTGGATCATTGAATTTTTGGAGTTACACTCCATGGAAAATAGGGTTTGTGGTCAGTTCTGAAACTAGTCTAAAACAGGTGTTTTGGGTAAAAACGTCATGACTTATTAATAAAAGATCCAAATTCAGTAAGACAAAATGTTTTGGTTAGAGTACATTATCTAGTATTTTTTTTAATAGTTTCATAGAGATTTAACAAATATTCCATGTCAGGCACGCTCTACAAGGTCGCTCTCTAGAATAAGCCAGAATTCAGCAAGGTATGCCATTGTTTCTATAACTCCTTTTATGAGAGGTTCCAAGTAGTGGAATCTGGAGGAATTGTAAAAAACACATTGAAGAACATTGTGTATCAGTTTCAGATATTTATTCAATACAGGTACAAAGTTATGATTATTTCAAGTTAGGGTTGTTGACTAATAAAAAACTAGGCATGTGAGACTAAAGAAAAGTTTGATGAAAATGCTAATCTCTTATTGTTAAAGTTAAGAAAGGTTTGTAGGAATATGATCATATACACCAGGTCTATTACAGAGTTACAAATCAGATTTGGATGATGAAATTGATGAGGTGATTTGGTTGAGGTACATGTCGGGTACATGGTTGAGACAAGTAGTTGATGAGTTGGCACATACATGAGGTGTATAGTTGATGATGTTGGTACATATTGATGATTCATAGTTGATGAGTAGTTGATACATGATTGGTACATACTTGGTACATGGTTGGAGGCACTTCTTAGTAGTATTGTTGACACATGTTTTATGGATGATGTAGCATACTTGTATTATTAGAAGCACATATTGATCTTGGTGATGATTATGAGTTGTGTTATACTTGGTTGATGCACATATTTAAGAGTTGTCTTGGTTATTGATATTGGTGAGTAGATCTGATTTGGTTGATAAAATATATGAGATGGTTTGTTGTGATAGGTTGTTTGGATAAGTTGTTGTGACAAATTGTTGTGACAGGTTATTTGTATAGGTTTGGTGCATGGTTGATGCACTTGTTCATGGTAAAGGCTGACATACAGGTTGTTTCATGGTTGATACACTTGTTTATGGTACATGTTGATTACAGGATGGTTGGTACAGGTTGGTGCATGGTTGATGCAGTTTTTTATGGTACAAGTTGATTACAGGTTGAGGTATAGATTGATGCATGGTTCAGATTATTGGTACAGGTTGTTTGGTACAGGTTGATTGGTAGAGGTTTACAGTAGTATATCTCACAGTGATAGTGTGGCATTGGTTCCATCATTCTACTTATATCTCAGGGCGGTTGGACGAGGCAAGGACGGGTGGTTGTATCCACCTTTCGATTGTAGCCAGAGAACATAGGGGGTTGCAGCCCCTTTCTGGTTGTAGCCAGATAATTGGGGAGTTGCATCTTCCCTTAGGTTGAATCCTGAGAAACTAGGGGGTTGGAGCCTCCTTCCATTTGCAGCTGGAAAAAAAAGGAATTTGGTGCTTCCAATGAATGTAATTCTTCAAGATATATAAGAAAAAGCATTATGTGGTTTTCTCCTGCTTTAGGTTTCCACGTAAAACACCGGTGCACTATGTATGTGTATGATTGTTCATTTTTTCATTGCTTATTTACTCTAGAATTATTGGATGATACTGCTACATTGATATAAAACTTGGATTATATAGTAAAAAAGGATTAAATTTCTCTATTAGTGATTCACCCCCCCTTTCAGTAATCCAACAATTGGTATCAGAGCGAGGTTCCTTCGGGAAATATTTTAACCAATGGAAGGAGATCATGGATTATTCTAAGAATGGAGTACCAATGTTTAATGGTCATAATGGTTTTAAGTATGAGATGTGGATCAAAAGGATGGAAGTATTTTTATAGGCACAGGGACATTATATTTGGGTATGAATTGTTATAGGACATGATAGTTCAAAAAGGGAAAAGACTGCAGCCAAGAAGGAATTGAAGAAGAATAACAAAATAGCAATGGCTTCCATCTAGGAAGGATTACCTAAACCGGTAAGAGAAAAGGTTGGTAAATGTTCATCAGCCAAAGAAATTTGGGATAAGTTACATGACATATATTCTTCACCCATCGCAGATTCAGAAAATTCCAAAGAAGATGAAGATACAGAACAAGAAGAAAGGTGTTCATCATGTCAGACAGATTTAGAAGAGGAAGAGTATGATGAAGCATAAGTTGATTACAGAGAAAAATTGATCATTGCAATTAAATATCTAAGGAAAGAACAATAAGAAAACAAGTCATCCAAGAAAGAATTGATGAAGAAAAAGCAAAGTGTTCAAAGTTCCGAAAAACATCAACAGATCATCAAGAATTTAAGAGCTCAACTAGAAGAGGTCAGAAGAATTGAGGAAACTCTAGAATATGAAAATAAATGTTTAAATCCAACATAGTAGCACAAAAGGAAGAAGCAGAAAAGAGAGTAAAGATATTGATGGATCATCTCAAGGAAAGAACCAATGAATTAAACCAACTTGAGGAAGAGTTTGGTCAAGAAGAGAGAAGACTGGAAGAAGAAATAATTACATTGAAAATCCAACATGAAGAAGAAAAGAGAACAGAAGAGGTCATGAAGTCTTGGATAATGAAGAAAGAAGAATAGGTTGAGAATCTTGAAGAATAAATTGTCACACTAACAGTCAAAATCGTCAAGCTCAACAAGAACGTTGAAGAAACAGAAACATCCACATCAGTTGTAGAGAATGAAGAGAAGCACTCTACGTTGCTAAAAAAGAAGAATGAAGAAAATATAAAGAGTTACACAGAAGTACTCAAAGGAAGGAATCATGGTCAACTAGAAGCTAAGAAAACTATTGAAGATACATCTTCAAGAATACCATCCATGTTCAAGCCACAAAGAATATTCAATCATGATCATGATCAGTCGAGGAAAAAATTCAGAAGGACTACACCACAAAGAAGATCATTCACTCCCAGGTATGAAAATTTATGTTATGGTCATTGTTTTTGTTGTACTAACTTTGGACATAAGGTTTCATATTGCAGGCATTATAAAAGAAATGTTCAAGCAGACCGTGCCTATGTGGTCGCACGTAACATTGAGTGTTACAAATGTCATAACTATGGAGACATAGCTAGTGATTGTAGAAGCATGATCGATACTTCCATGAAAGAGAATATTGATATTAGATATAAGAAAGTATGGATAAGAAAACATGAAGAACAGGTGAACACATACCAGGTACCAAAGATCGCAAGATTGGCAATAAAACGAGATGAAGAAAATTCTACAGAGAAAAGAAAAGATGTCAGATACAGAAAGGTTTGGAAAATAACTAAAAGAAAGGAAGGACATGTAAATAAGGAACAACTTCAAGAGATTGTACTTTCATTCATTGTAGTGAAAGATGAATCCACGGATAGAAAGAAAGAAGTCAAAGCTCAAAGAGATAATTAATCTACCAATAAAGATGATGATGAATACACATCAAAGCATGAATTGTTCTAAGCCATCCGACTTAGATACTCCCAAGTAATATGAATATTAGATAGGGGGAATCTATGTGATAGTTGTGACATACCAAAGAACCATCCTTCAAGCAACTTGCAGAGTTTGATAAGATAGATTCAGAGCAATCAGTTAGCAGAAGTACAGTTTGATAGATTAATCAAGACTTCATGAAAGTATAGTGATAAATGGGTCATCATTATGGACAATTGTGCAAGTAGAGTCTTGGACAGTATAGACAGAGATGGATTTGTAAGAACACTTAGCAGGTTTGGATAGATATATGATAGTGGCCGAAAAAATGGATTCATAGATTGGTTCAGAGAGTGGTTCAAAGAAAAATGAACATTATCATAATGGATGATAATTACACAGGAAATGGCTCGAACAATGCTAATGGATTCCAAATTGACAGATATTGTTTTGGACACATGCAGTGCATACATCAGTTCACATTCAAAACAGAGTAATGCTCAGAAACAACAATGACAAAACTCCCTACAAACTATGGAAAGGAAGTGCAGACAACAACCTCTAAACCAAGGTAACTCAAGGTAATATTTTATTAATTGAAATTTATGTTGATGATATTGTTTTGGAAGTACTAATGACAGGTTAAGACATAAATTTGCAAAGGATATACAGAATGAATTTGAAATGTCATTACTTGGAGGACTATCCTTCTTTTTGGGTCTTCATATATGTCAAAGAAACCAAGGAATTTGTATTTCTCAAACTAAGTATATCAGAGAAATGCTAAAGAGGTTCGGAATGGAATATTGCAAACCAGTTACCACTCATATGAAAACCAGTTGCAAGTTGAGAAAACATGATGATTCAACATCTACAGACCAAAGGCAATATAGGTCAATGATTGGTAGCTTACTATATGTGACAACATCCAGACAAGATGTAATGCAGGTAGTTGGACATGTGGCACGATTTCAAGCAGCACCAAAGGAATCACACATATTAGCAGTAAAGAGGATTTTTAGATATCTCAAAGGAACATAAGAGTTTGGATTATGGTATCCAAAAGGAAAGGATATATCACTTATTGCATACACAGATGCAGATTGGATAGGTTGTATTGATGACCGACGAAGCTCCAATGGAGCAACGTTCTACTTGGGTAAGTGTTTAGTATCATGGCTAAGAAAGAAAAAATCATCAATATATTTATCTACAACCAAGATAGAGTATATTGCAGCAGCAGCATGTTGTACACGGGCGCTTTGGATGAAACAAAATCTAACAGATATGTAGGTTGAGTGTGATGAGCCCATTCCAATATATTGTGATAATACAAGTGCCATCAGTATCTCAAAAACCTGGTGATGAAATCCAAGATGAAGCACATTCCAATCAAGTATCACTTTCTACAAAAATGGTTTGCAGAGAAGAACATCAGAGTTGAATATGTGGGAACAAAAGAAAAAGTGGCATACATCTTTACAAAACTGCTTCCATGGGAAGTCCTTGAGTATCTTCGCCAGAGACTAGGAGTAATTTATACTCCAAAATGAATACTTTTGAATGCTTATTTTATATGCCTTATATGTACACGAGGAAGCACCATAAATAAGACAAAGGGGGAGATATTTATCAAATTAAAAAGGTAAATTCTTGGAGATAGAGCAAGAGTCATGTTTCCAAGGGGAGCGATTGTCACAAGGTGTTGGGGCAGGGGCAGACCCTAGGTTCAATGCTCAAGAGAGCACCAACAAAACCCTAACTACCAGCCCTTTCGGAAACACCTGAAAAGTAGATGAAGTCTCACCTGAGGTAGAGGCAGGGGTGGTTGTAGGACTCAGATGTCTGCAACCTTAGCTAGGACACAGACATGTGATTATATTTCTTAGCAAGTACCTAGTCTAGATTATCCATCAATATTCAACCCTTACGATACTTTGCAAATGGCACAAAGCATCGTAGTATGTACTTAGATCTTAGATGATTCAACACTTAGCCACAGAAAGATAGAGTAGATTCAACAGATCAAGCACTAAGCACTTTATATATCAGATCTAACATTCATTCATATCTCATAAGCACAAAGCATAACTAGATCTATCTAAACACATCAAGATAATTAGCATCAAATCGAGGAACATAGCACAACACACAAAGTTACCGTGGTTCACCCCCACCCTGGGTCTACACCCACAAAGTCTTCTTCTTTATTATCTCGGTAAAGAAGTTACAGCACAGAGCTCCAAAAATCCTTACTTCGCATAGGACAGAAGATCTACGCAGCTCGCCATATCCTTCTTCCTTGCACTTAGCACAAAACTACAACAACTTGTGATGAGCTCTTCAATATTCTTACAATCATGCACTGAGCACTTGCAATATACATCCGATCACTTAGATCCAGTTACTAGCACTAAGCCTTTAGCTGTATATCACATAGATGTACTACCATCCTCTACTTACATTTCCTAAGTATCTATTTATAGGTTACAAACTGGGCCTAATAATGGGTAAACCCATGGGCTGACATCCCTTTCCCGTTACATTAACCCCAAAACCCTAAAAGGACCCAAAAATAGGTCTTTCTCCTCCAATTTCCACTTCGTGTTGTGCTCCATCTTTGACTAGCTGTCGCAGTCCCAAAAATGGTCAAATATGACCAAGTATTCCTCAAAACTTGATCAAGGGCCAACATGCTCCCAAGACTCACCTGTGACTCATCCTGAGTCACTCGGGTCTGACCAATTCTTCTTCAAACACCTCGAGTTTGGCTCGATTTGCTTCGACCTACTTCTTTGCAATGCGTTGGTCATGGGATCGCTTCATTTTCTCTATGGTTGGTAGGGCCTTCAGCTACATATGAAGTCTATCTGCATGCTCCTTCGCCTCCTGGAGCTGCGACTCCAATTTATGCAATTATGGATTCTCGGTTAGGTTCTCATGTATCTGCGCACTTTTGCTACTTAATTGTTTGCATTCTTCAGTGAGTTCTTTAATCCTTTCTACTGTACTCCAGGCAGTTATTTCTCACTGGTTGTGCTCTTCTTGTGGGGTACTTGGGATGATCTGAAGTTATAATTCCACAACTCTTTGTTGGAGTTTCCAAATAAATTCATCAAGCTTCATCACTTGACAGTATAAGGGTTCTTCAGCCTTTTGTTCTAAGCCAATCATAGAGAGAAATGCTATGTTGACTGCTTCTTCAATCCTGATTTGCTTCGCGAGAAGCTGCTCCTTGTCCTTTTGGATTTTTTCTCTGTCTTCGTCAAATTTCACTTGGATGGCCTCTTTCTCTTGTTGCACATCTTGACACTACTCTATGATTTCCTCCTATGCTTTCTTTAGGGCCTGGGTATCCAACACTATTTCTTCTTCTGCTTTCCGAAGGTGTGCTTCGACTGTGTCAGCAATCCTACAAAGTTGAACTGGTTCATCTCCCTCTTCTATTGTTCCTTTTGGTAGGAGCACAGTTGAGACTACGCGGCTCGATTGAAGTTCTTGGTTTACTCCTTGGAGCTGAATTTCAATTATGTTGTACATGGCCTCTTTCTTAGCCACCTGTTTTTTTGTTATCTCTTCGATAGCTTCATTCATAGTCATGAGGAGAAAACTGAAGTCATCTGGGGTGAGTGTGGTCGTCAGTTTAGTCACAAATGCTTTCGACTTATTCTTGGAGGAAGGTTTTGGAGGTGAAACCTTTCTTTTCTTTATGATATCTACTTCATCCTCTGGCCTTTGTTCAACTTCTTCGAAGTCTTCGTTATTACCTCCTTGATCTCATGTGGTGGAAGACGTCCTTACAGATCTACTGTCAATGTCTTGAATTTCCTCATCTTTCTTTATCTTCTTGGTTTTCTTCACCTTACTGGGCCTAGGTGTATTTTGTGTAGCTTCTAGGATATCGATGTCAGACATATCTGCTGGATCTGCTGAGACAAGGAGGTCCGTCGACCATTCCTTGGTGATTTCTTCCAGGTCTTCTTTTGTCGGCTTATAATAGGACTGAAGTTGTTCCTAGTGTTCATCAGTGCGTGGAGTTAGGTATATAAAGTGGTGGTCCACACTAAACTTTATCAGAGGTCAGAACCTTTGTAAAGTGTTCAAGGTTATGCAAGGTTCACCCCATATGGCTTCTTTCAGTTGGTTATAATACGTATGAAAAATGACATTTTATTGCAATTGCTTATTCATATCGTTCAAGTACCATAAGGTACTGAAATTCACAGCTAAGGGATCAAAAGGGTCGAGGTCCGGGAAGGTTGCACCTTCCGGTAGCTCCCATGCAACAAAAGCGATCAGTATTAGAAGCCAGCTGAAATGGAATTCATGCCCCTAATCCTGGGCTTCTCTGCAATCAATCTCTAGCTGGTTAACCAGGTACTTCACCCAATTCAGTTGTATTCCCTCTGTGCATTTTCCTGCGAGGTCAACTACGAAGCCTGATACTTGTGTTGGTTTGTTCTTACGTACCAATTTCCCTACTATCAATTGACATGCAAGGCACACTGCACCACTCTTGATAGAGGCTACCTTGTAGCCTCGTGTGCCCTTCTCGACATTGCCATAAGCTTCTTTAATTTTCTTTTAAAGAGCGCGGTCCATGGTCTTTCCAGGGTAATACTCCTAGGGATCAGGGCCCTACATATTAAACTCGGTAATCCTATTCATCAGCATTGGATCAATAGTTATTTGATTGTTTAACCACAGGTATCCTCCATGGTAACTTGCTAGCAACAATTTTACACAATCATTCACCTCCTCATGTCTGCCGAAGTGTGGTATTTTCATAACGCTGAGCAAAGTAGAATGATTGAGGTTCATCGTCCATTGTTGCGAGACAATATTGGAATTATTTCCCTTGGTTTTGGTTAAGTACTTGTGCGGGGAAAGCATGTTGTAAGATTTACAGTCCCCGAGGTTGAAATCCCAAAACTTCAACACCGTAACCTTGTCTTGATCTGTGCAATAGGTGCGTACTCCTTTTGGTAGATATGCAGTGACTAAGGTGTATTCAAAGTCTCTAGGGACGTTGTTCTGTTTAATCACACCACTCAGAGGAGGTATGTATGCTGGTAGGATGGACTATACTAACTTCGCATTGGTTATGTCATATTTATGCTTAGTTCCTCTTTTTGTGACAGCTCGAGATGTTCCTGCTTGAGCAGTCGATAAGGAGGCTTGCGTTCCTCTCATCGATGATGCCTGTAAACCTGTAGACAAACCTCTTTCCAACATGACTCATTTGGTTCTAAGGCTAGATAATACCTCTCTTACATATTCTTCAACTGCGTTGAGCTCGTCGAACATATACGCTCATGGAAAATAATCAGGATCGTGTTAGTCTTAGGAACTGTACTAGGATAAATAACAAAGGTGTGATGATCATTGTAGACACTTGCTAGTCTGCGAGCTTAAACTCATTAATTGGAAAAAGTGTTCTTCAGGCATGGCACGACGATCTAAATAGGAAATCTCAGTAACGGTCTACTTGCAACGGGCATGGAGCCTTCCTTAACTCCGTTCTATCCATTCTAGTGTTTTCCAACGGTCTAGTGGTAACCCATAATTGATTTTCAACCCGTTCGGAGTGAAATTCGAACGGACATATTGGCTTCCAACGACTATTGTTATCGAACAAATCAGTAGGTGCAAACACTAATAGATCTCCCTAGATCCACCTGGATCTAGAACAAAACAGGATAGAACACGAGTATTTCCCTAAGTTATATTCATTGAATCTACTAAAGAGAAAGAAAAAGTGACATACCTTGATATCACTTCCTCAAATCTCTGTTGTTCCCTCTTCACTCCGATGCTATAGTGAATTCAAGTCCAAGACAACACAAACCAACCAAAGTGAATATAGCAAAGTATATTCAATGTCAACCTATGAATATGCTCAAAGAATTACACAATAAAGTAAGAGTGACTTTATGGGAAAGGGACATGTTGATGTATCATATTAATTGAAAGTAGAAGATACAACCTAATCGCCTTGATGTTGCAAGATTCCTTTTAGTGACCCTTGGTTCCAACACACACACTTGCTCCGTACTTGCATGAAGAAGATCCAATACCCCTTGATAGTCCAAGTAGAGTCTTCAAGCTTCTGTCCGAGCAGGGTTCTTCACACAATTCTTTCACCAATTCTTCATTCAATCTTGCTTGACCTTTTCCATGAGAAACCCTTCAATATATAGAAGAAGGAAAGATGGTTACATGGATGAGGATGATCCCATCAAATATGAGAAGTCAATAGAATGACAACCATGTGAATGCCAACTCATTCTCTAGAAGATCCCCTTCTAGAACCCTCGAGACCTCTTCTCCTTTCCAAGCTTAGAAACGGGTTTGTACCCTGTGTATGGTGCGAACTGCGAGAAGTTCGCACCCTAAGTGTGAGTGGCCTGCGAGAATGAAGGATTCTCGCACCCTAGACCGTAGTTAGCCTGCGAACTCATCTTAAAAATATGTTTTTGGAAGGAGACAAGAGCTACTTTTCTCTGGAAAAAAGTCTTTGTTGGGAGCCTGAATACATCACTATTGAGACATCACCCAAGTGACCAAAATCATGTGTAACAAAATGCCCCCGAAAGTATGAGGCCGGAATCTATGACAATCGAAATACTTTGTAAATTGCGTGTGTGTGTCAGAAATTAGGAGCGCACCTAATCGGAAACCTACAAACAACCAAGCATCTGTAGAATATAATACCAGTTCTGATGTAGGCATTCCCATACTCAAATCACAGATGGATGACATCATGAATGTAGGTCATGGCCACCAATCATACACCGTGGATCCATGACGTCAAAATACTACATAGCTACCAAGAATACATTGTGGATATATGCGAGAAGACTTATATCAAGACGACATAGCCACATGACATACAAAGTGGATCTATGTGCCGATGCAAATCATGCATACTCCATCACAGCTTGGATCAACAAGATGAGACCCAGGGTCTTCAATATTGTCACTGAAAAGTACAAATCTAGCCATGCGATTACATGTGTTGAAGTCGAACATGGTAGAAACCACTTGATTACCAGTCATTGATGAAATCGTTAACAAGTGCGAGGGAAATCACCATTAATGTCAATGAATCCCAAGGTACACTAGTACAATTCGACGAATGTGAATAAATGAGCTGAGGTCAAACACTCGACGGAACCTCCCGATCAGGGGTCAATAATGAAAACCCACTGTCGAAAGCGAGGAAACCTGCTATTGAGGCATGCAAGTTCCAAGGTACCAGATAATTTATAAGTCTTGTTTCTATATAATGAGTTGAAGTCGATGGAGAAAGACTCGTCACAAGAGGGCCTTGATGTATCCCCCATCAATGACATGAAATAAGTAACAGATTTTGAGGATAAAACAGAGTATGAATATAGGTCAAAATGGACACAGGGAAGGCCGACATGGTAAGAATGGACAATTGTAGATGACCGACTCAATAGAGGGTTTGGGTGAACTTATCTTGAACATATGAATGACATGACCAAGGACTTGGTAGCACTGACTCAAAGACGACCCAAGATATAACCTTGTAGCAAGTCAAATGAGAGACAAATGGATTTCCCAAACTGGCTTCAAATGATTAATAGGGGGTGTCATGTTCAAGAGTGACGCTTACTGCCATTAATATGAATACGAAAATACATCCCTTTCCCAAAATTTCCCCCACCATTTATGGCAAGTACATCTTTATGTTTACGCAAGATAACATATGCTTGTTTATGTAAGCTCATCCTTCGGACGAGTCCCTCGGAGTATGTTTAACGACCCCTAGGAAGGAGTGGCTCGATCCCATTATGGGTCTTTCGATGTTTGTTTAATGAGTCCAAATATAGAAAACTCAGAGGTTTTTCATGATTATAGAGTCAGGGAAAACACTTAAAAGAGAACTCTCTCAGTTCCTTTTTCATAAAGTAGTCTGATGAGACCAAAAAAGAGATAAACTATCGCTCAACAGACATTTTCTTCGAATACTTTAACGAGCATGAAAAGAAAAAGGTCGCTCGGCAATTTTTTCATATTCAGAGAGTCTGAAAAGAGATTAAAGAGAACTCTAGGGGGTTCCTTTTTCGTATAACCTTTACGAGTCTGAAAAAGTGATAAAAGTATACTCGATTACATTCTCATGTATTTTCGAGTGCGAGAACGAACGAAGACTGAGCTTGAGGTTTTTCTAAAAACCATAAAAAATAGTCGTGCACGCGATGAAAAAGAAAAAGCATCTGTACTCCATTGTGTGGACTTCAAAGTTGCTATATCTGCAAAAAGTCAAACTCATAGGACTATTAGGCATTAGGTTTTATGGACAAAACAATATAAAAATCAACAAAAATGGTAAAAAGTGAATAAATATGGGTAAAAAGGGCTTTTACCATTTTCATTGTGATTTTGCCAAGAACTTTGTCCGAAACACCTCATTTTCCCCCAAATTGTGTTGCTCGATCGCAGGAAGCACAAGCGACCATTTGGAAAACCGTCTCTGCCAATGAGGTAAACTCTCAATCTTCTACCTTTTCTATGGTTTAGTTTTAGTTTTTATTGGCAATTTCCAAGGTTTTATGTTCATTTTAGTGCTATAATTTGTGCTCGAGCATTCTCACAGGATAGTCATGCAGGACCTGCGAGAATCTAGGATTCTCGCAGGCGACCTTAAGGGCACCTGCGAGAATCTCACACTGTGCTAAAGGGGCACCTGCGAGGGCCAAAAAATGAAATTTCAATTTGAGTTTTGCTCAATAAAAATTATTCCAAGGTTTGAAACAAGTTGTTGACCCTTCTCTTATGGTTCTTGTATAGGTATTTGACCATCACAATGTTGGAGTGGTGAGAAAGAGAACATAAGGAGGAGGATTCCATTGCCGAGAATGACCCGGGTACCATTGCTTCCCTCCGAGACTGTGGACTCTTGAAATTCTTCCAGATTCTGGGCATGAGGGCCCAAATCAGGTTGTTAGAGTACCTGGTTCATATGTGGTATGTGAACCAACAGTTGTTTCACGTGGGAGTCCACACATTGACCCTAGATATCGAGGATATCTACTTTCTAACAGGGCTATCACGGCATGGGTACCACGCTAGTTTGACCAGTAGTCGAGGTGGCAAAATCTCTGTGAGCGAATATTGTCACCAGTATTGTGTTCCTGAGGCAGAAAGAAGCAAGGGAAAGGTTGCTATTTGGGGGGTCCAAGACTTGACCCTGCAAACCATCTTGTTCACTATAGCATGCATGGTTGGGAGCGCATCTCCACACATGGCTCTCCATAGATACTTCCAATACATCATAGAGTGCACAGAGTCACGAGTCTTCAACTGGTCAGATGCAGTTCTTCACAGTATGAAGAGGCAATTGATGAAGTGCAGGAGGGGAAACTTGAAGCAGTTTGGGTACGGATCACTTTTGGTGTCCTTCTTCCTTGAGAGGGTCCCATTGCTGATATTATAGGTTGACTGGGGTTTACCGGCCCCACAAGATCTAAGGATGTTGAGGTGGTGCAACCTCATGGCCCGACACGTAGCTAGGCCCATCATCAAGTACAATGATTCATTCTTTCACTGGTTGCGGCCACAGATGTTGATGGTTGATGACTACACATACACAGGTTTGGAATTCCGAGGGGATATGGATTTGTCCCCACCTGAGGATGCTCAATGGGGTGACCTAGGTAAGAAGTACACATTTTCGTCTTTTAAATGTTTTTGTAATTTTTTATTATATAAATTTTTTTTATGTTTTTCCAGGAACTAATCAAAAAATCTATTTTTGATGACACATATGTGGGGCCATATTGACCTCCAAGAACGTCTCCTATTCAGCGGCGAGGAGAGGCGGATCCAGTGGTGCGATGGGATGTCGAAGACTATGAGGCAGTGGAGGAAAACTTGGAGGGGTTGACCACTGACATCCCAGATATGGCTATTGGGGAGATCCCTAGACGTTATCAACGCCACACTATCGGCGTGTTAGAGTCTATTAGTCGACTGCTTCGTAGGGTGGCCCGAGAAGTTGTGTGTTATCATGAGCGTCACTCATGACGCTATTTTGCAGAAGCTATGGGCTTCACATTTTGAGATTTTGGTCCTTGAAAAGAAATTTTTGGTAAAAAAAAATTGATCGTTATATACATATATACGGCTTCTACCGACTTATCTTGTGTTGTGTGATACATGTGATGTGATTGGTTTATAAATGGCCCAAATGTCTTTCTAATACAAAGTTATCTAATGCATTAGTCAATGTATTTAGACATCTAGGAATGTGTTGATATTCAATATAATCAAAATAACGTTCCAAGAGGTGAATTCATAAATATACCCATAATAAAGTAGCACTTAAAATAGCATAAACATTACTTAGTTGTAGTACTACTAGTTGTGAATCGAGTCATACAACCAAGTGGTGGATACCGAGTGAAATAGCATCAATCAACAATTCGATGATGATGCTATACTCTGCAATATTGTTGGTTGCATGTCCGAGACACACACCTCGTAGAGTGATAAGTTCGTTTGTAGGGGCGTAAATTGCCCAAGCAGTAAAAGCAAGGTTCTGAGTACTACGGCTAGTGCCATCAATGAAGCCAATGTGGGGTAGTGAAGACTCCGACATCTAGAAACCAAACACAATGTAACATAAGTGGTCGAGGGTAGAGACCAGATAATGAAAAAGCATACTACAGTAACACACAAGAAGTATGATACAATAAAATACATGTACTCATGCACATGTGATCTTAGGCATAGTACTTCTTTAAGTACAACCCATTTCTGGGTTCACTCAAAGGGATACCGTCATAGTCCACTAACTCGTAAGCTCCCTTCTCCAAAACTCATCTAACGATATAGGGACCTCGCCACATAGCTTCAAATTTTTCTTCTCCTAGCATATCTCAATCTTGTTCGTAAAGGAGAACCAGATCACCTTTAGAGAAAACGTGAGGCTTGACATGTTTGTCATATTGGGCTTTGACGTGTTTCTTTTGGGCTTCTATGATTAGGGTGGTGTCGTGACGAGTTTTTTCTAATTGCATGAGATACAACATATGTTCTTCTTCAACATAAGTGTTTGGGAGGAGTTCGATGGCTATTTTTAGGGAGGGTATCTCACATTCAATCGGCAGGATGGCTTCTAGACCATAGACTAACCGAAATGGTGTAAACCTGGTAGCAGACTTAACGGATGTCCGGTAAGCCCACAATTCTGAAAACAACATTGTGTTCCAACTCGTTTTGTGAATCCCTATCATTCATCGAAGCATGGTGATGAGGACTTTGTTAATTTCTTCGACTTGGTCGTTGTCTTGTGGGTAATACAGTGTTGAGTTTTCATGGCGAAGACCCAACTTTTCAGAGAGTTCAGACATCATGAAGTTTCTAAAGTGGCTACCATGATCAGTGACAATAGCCCGAGGAACACCAAAACAAGCTATGATGTGATTGAATATGACTAATGATGTGGTATTTCTAGTGTTGTCAAATGTTGGCATCGCCTCAACCCATTTCGTAAAATAATCTACAGCTACAATAATGTATCCATGCCCCCGGACCGAGTGAGGGTGACATGTCATGAAATCAATACCCCATTTCGCAAAAGGACCAATGGAGACCACAGGGTGAAGAGGAGCAGGATGTGACCGTATTTTATGGTTGTAGGTCTGGAAAGCGTGGAATTTTTAGACGACATTTATACAATTGTTAAATAAAGAAGGCCAAAAATACCCTGCTCGCAAGATCTTCTGGGCAGTAGCATACCCAGACATATGACCACCACAGGCTCCAGAATGGCAGTCATGTAGAGATTTCTCGGCTTCGTCAAACGTGAGGTAGCATTGAAAAATAGAGTCAATCCCATGACAATAAAGAGTATCACCGAGGATAATATACTGACGGGCTTGGTAGCGCATTCGACGGCGGTCAGTACTAGACAAATTGGGCTGAAAATTCCGGGTTTGGAGATATATGATGATATCTCCATACCAAAGATCACCGGAACTAATCAGGAAAAGGGATTCATCAGGTAATGAATCGGCTTCTACATTTTGCGTCTTAGAAAAGGGAAAGTCGCATATCAACTCGGCAAACACTAAGGATTTCTTTGACTTAGCGCGTTTCAATTCTAATTCAAACTCTTGGAGTATCATGATCCATTTGGAGTATTTTCGCCCTAGCAATTGGCATGTGAGAATGTGTTGCATAGGGTTGCAGTTAGAAATTACCGTAGTCTTGCGAGAGAGGATATATTGCCAGAAACGTTGAACTGCTTGGACGACTACCAAGGCTAGTTTTTCAACATGCAAATACTTGGTTTTGGTAGGTGTAAGACTTCGACTCAAGTAATATATGACATGTTCGTCATGAGAATCATCCTCCTGGATGAGAACCATAGTGATGGTGTAGTCTGAGGCTGCAAGGTAGAGGAAATAATCGCGACTGTAATCAGGTGGGAAGAGAGGTGGGGTACGTGTCAGAGATAGTTTCAAAGATTTGAAAGATTTGTTGGCAGTGGTATCCCATATGAACTCAGACCCTTTCTTAAGCAGTTGCATAAATCCAAGATTTAGCTCGTCATAGTTCGGGATGAAATGATGAAGAAAGTTTGCTTTTCCTTGCAAACTTTGTAACTGGCGAAGTGAGGAAGGAGGAGGGAGATTGAGAATCACCTTGACCTTCAAAGGATCTATTCGGATCCCTTGACGTAAAACAATAAAGCCAAGAATTCGATCAGATTCTACACATAAAACTCATTTGTGAGGATTCAAGCGTATAGGGTAAAACCGACATCGAAGGAAAATGGCACGGAAGTGTATTGGATAATCTACACAGTGCATGGAATGAGCGGGTAAGTCATCTAGATATGGCTTCATGATGTTATTGATATCATGGAAGGCATAAGACATTGTGCGCTGAAAAGTTGCGCCAGTGTTTTTTACACCGAAAGGAATTTTTCGATAGGCAAAAGTGCCCCAAGGACAAATAAAAGCAGTTTTGTGTTGATCTGCGGGAACGATATTGATTTGATTATATCCATAGAAACCATCCATCAGAGAGAAGATTTCACTGCCAGCACAATCGTCGACGATCTGGTCGACGAAGGGGGTAGGAAATTTGTCTTTAGGACATGCTTTGTTAATATCCCTATAATCAACGCACACGCAGATTCTGCCTTGTTTCTTGTCGATCGGGACAAGATTGGAACCCAGTTAGTGAGAGCCACCAGGTAAATAAAGTCGGCTTTGAGAAGTTTATCGACTTCAAGCTTAATAGCAGCCGCTTTACGTGGGTGGACCAGACGAAGGCATTGTCGGACTGGTTTAGCATCTGGGTATGTCTTAATATCATGTATCACAATGTTGAGGTCAATACCCGAAATTTATTCATAGCTCTAGGTGAAGACTTCACAAAATTATTTGAAAAGCGATTTGTAGGTGACAATTTTGTCAGGGGAACACGAAGCTTCAATATGCACATTTTCGACAATTCCAGGTTTTATGGATATGTCAAGGGGAATGGTGGGTGAGATATTACTTAAGTTCCCTTCGTGAAACACATCATGTGTTACCTCAGGAACGGTAGAAATGACGACAATGGTTGACGAGGTTGAGATCCGTTCGTAGCTCTCGATGGTGTGTTGTTCCAGGAAGAGGATGGAATGATGGTGTCCATCATCCCAAAGGGTGTCTTCCATAATAGACATAATCATCTCATCCATGGGAAAAATGACCTGGAAAGGATCTGGAGATAAATCACCAAGAGAGGGGGTAGAAGGTGTTGCCGATTGAATGGCCTGATAGGCCGATTTGACCGGGCTCAAAGGAATTTCGTTATCATAATGAATATGATCGTCGGGGTTGGGTACCATCCATGGGTCGTGAGATGCAGGGGTTCCATGAACAAAGGTGGAGATCATGTTGATTGAGGCGACAGACAGATGTGGAACATCGGGTGGTGGGATGGGGAAGGTACCCATTAACGAGGAGTCTTTAAGAAGACCCACACTGACGTTGTCGTATCCGAGGGGGGTTTTGGAAATGAACGATATGTTTTCGGTCCATGAATCCTAGTTAAATAAGGCTAATTGGTTGATGGTAATTACCTTTCCTTGATGGGGGAAATGCATGACACGGAAAAGAGTTGACAAAACTATGCACATGGAATCAATCCAACTACAGCCAAATAGAAGGTTGTAATCGAGAGGAGCATCAAAGATCTCCACTTCAACTTGGACCACTTTGCCTTCTAACATAATTGGCAATGAAGGGAGTACACCGTAAGGCTTAAAACCGGAGCCATTAAAGGCTTTCAGCGTGTTGTGGGATTCAGTCAAAAGAGGAGAGTCGATGGCTTTCCAGCAGGTAATAGACATGACATACGTCGAGGCACCCTCGTCGATAACTGTTCTACAAACGTTTTTTTCGGAGACAATAACTTGTATTTGGAATGCGAGTTGAGGGGGTAACCTTGGAATGTGATCTTCCAAGTCAAAAATAATTAAATTCCTATCTGTAGGGTTGATTCCACCAATAGCTTTCAACAGTGTCTTCCGTTGTATAGGAAAACTTTGAAGGACTTCAAGGGATGACATTGGGGATGGTGCTTGGGCAAGATATTCAACAATACTGTAGTTCTGGGTAGCACAGGCATGAGGATTGAAAGTTGATTTCCGAACGATGCCCTTTGGAGGAGGTCGAAGAACTGTGTCAAGGCTGGGTCATTCGAGAGAGGACCTTTGGTAGGTGGAGTTGTGGGATATGGTTGGATCAATGAAGGAGGTATCACATCAACCTTCTCTTTGGAGGAAGAATAATCTTTGGCTCGAGTGGTAAGTGTGATGTCATTCTGCTTTGAATCACCTATACACATTAAAACATAGGATGTACTGGAGGGGGAAGGTTGGTCATGAATGACCAATTGGGCCTGTTGTTGAGAAGGGAAGGGTTGTGACAATATGGACGAAGTGGGTGGTTTCGTGGTCCCTTGAAGGAACTTAGTAACCTCAGCTTGTCTTGGACAATTCTTAGTGTAGTGATCATCACCACAGATAAGACAAGGGAATTGGGGTTTGCGCTTAGCCTTATTGTCAACAAGTGGTGTTTTGGTTTTCTCTGCTTGCAAATTATTTTTGTCCTCCTTATTCTTACCCTTTCCCTTTATGGATTTGGTTTTACCAGCGGGGGTAGATTGAACAACATTTACCTCTGAAGTTTTGTCGGTGGGAGGGGTAGGAGACGGAGAATTTTGAACCTTAGAAGAAATGGGTTTAGGGATGATGTTATAGGTTTGGACAAAATGTGGTTGGCATGGAAAGTGTCAATCGCACCTTTGGTTGCATGAGAAGCAGCAAGAGTAGTTGAAGTGGTGGAAGTAGAAGGACGAGGCGCATCAGGGAGTAAGTCATAAAGAGTACCTGTTTGGGAGTAAATGAGGTCAAGGTATTGAGCATGACTAATGGCATGTTCTTCCATGACAACTCAACCCATGGTGATGTCATGACCAATGTCATTCATGAATGATTTCGTGAACCACTCTGCTATCAACTAGTTAGGAAGTTCGATTTTGATGAGACGTCATCTTTGTCTCCACTCATGAATGTGATCGGAGATATGAGTGGCTTTGGTTTGTTTGAAAGAAATCAAAATCCTGGTTCCTGTTTCATAGCGGATCGGTAACTGGTAGTGGGTGAGGAAAGCCATAGCGAGGGTGTTGAAGTCAGTGAAGAAACCTCATGGTAATTCTATATACCAATTTGTGGAAAAACACATGAGGGTTCACTGATAAAGACGTAAATGAATAGAGTCATCCATCAAGGAGTTGGATGAGCACGGAAGGTGAAAAGTCATTACATGATTGTTCGGGTCCTCTCCCAGTTTTCCATCGAATTTAGGGATGTCGGATGGTAGTTTGGACGGTATGGTGAACCATTGGGGAGAGTGACGGATCAGATCATTTAAAATCCTTGACAAATCCGGGAGGTCTAGGGTGGCTAAGAAAGGTAAATTTCTATTCACATGTGAGTATTGGTGACTTTGGGGAGGGAGTCCCATCAGCAAACCAGTGGGACCATAAGCAATCTGCATATAATGCGAGGATCCAGGTAGATTCGGTTGTTGGTGTGGAGGAAAGTAACTCATAGGGTTGTACCCTTGAACAGGGGTGTGGAGTTGAGAATTCAAGCCCCAAATAGGATTAGATGTACCTAGATAGGGTTGGCCTATACTAGGGGGTATGACAGAGCTAGCCTGAGGTTGTTTCCCCCTAGTCGGGTGAGGATTATGTTGTATAATATTATTCCAATACTGGGCCAAGGATGGTGGTATGTTTTTTCCATAGGGTGGAGTCGATGGGGGTTGCCCTCCAATCCAGGGTTATGTCCCAATTGGGATTTGTCCTACAAGGGGGGGTTGAGTTGGGCCTCCTTGGTGAAATTGTCCACCAACATGAATCTGGTAATTTGGTGTGAATGACGGAATGGTGCCACTAGGATCAATGCCTCTGATAGAGGATGGAAGAGGTCCTCTGTAAAAGGGTAGAGGAAGTTTTGGAATGAAATCGGGGGGAAGGTGCCCAAAAGGAGTGGAACTTCCAAGAGTGTCAGATGAGATTTGCATAGGAGTGGGAATAGAGGCATTCAATGCATGGTATATGGGTGGAAGTGTCGGGGTGATTCTGGGTGAAAACAGTGTGCCAATGGGGTCTTGGATAGCTGCAATTCTCCCGGTGTGAGGACTTGTAGTATCTATTTAATGGACCATTTTTAAAGGGAGAGTCAAGATGTGGTCATCTCGCGGAGTTTCTGTACCAGGAAAATAATAAGCAGTAATAAAAGGTACTGCGTTTGGATCAGATGTTTCAGGTAGCTCAGGTGAGACAGTGATATCAATGACTGCTTCTGAGCCAGAGAGATCCTGTCTAAAAATTCCAGTAGTCCAAAAAATATCTTGGCCCTCAGGTCCTAGGAAAGGTCTAGTCGGTGATCCGGAAGACTGAACAACTAAGTCTCCGGAATAATTCACTCACACAATGCATCTCTCGGAGTCGAGATGAAGTTGAAGTCCTCTTGAGAATTGGTAATTCAAAACCATTCTAAATATTTAGTTCTTTCCACTTGTGGAGTGGCAACGTCTTGGACTTCACTCTGTTGAGGAGAGCCCTCTGGTGAGTTGGTAGGCAAGGGTTGAGAACCTTCCAGATTTCCTGGAGGTAAGCCTTACATTCTACACGAATGGCATGGAGGGTCAATTGTGATCGAGTTAAAATATTACAAATAATATTCTATGGCCTACTTGGTTATACAAACAACACATGCTAGTAAAATCTAGGAAGCAAAACCAAGCAAATGAGACCTTCTAATGTCGAGGTCACTAGTTGGTGATGAAATACAACGTCACAATGACGAGACAAGAATGGACTGGGCTAGGGTGGAAAAGTTATGTTGACGACCTGCTTAACAGACTTACACCCTGGTGCAAGCTCCCACACATAATCGTGGGTATACCCTCCAAGGAGCCTAAGTGAGTCTAGCCAACGTAGATTCCAGGTACTGTGAAGACTTTCCCCTTCACAGTCACCTTGTGTAAGACCCTAAAAAGATAGGCTACTAAGGTTACCAACAACAACAATAAATCCTAGGGGAATAGTCGACAGTCCGATCCACATGCAAGGGTAGGGTATCTAGCCCAAAATCAGCTTGAGAGGCTTCCACTCATCATTGTGGGTATACCTTCAAGTGACCCTCGTAATACATGCAATCTCTACACCAATATCAACAAAGCAGGGTGAGTAACTCTACCAATCTCAATGAGACCTCGGGTTTGACCCTTGTGTGAGAAGGGCTTCCCAGGACAAGATGTTGCAAATGGAATTTGACACTCCATACCACAAGATGCTATTGTGTGTTTTGTGCTTTGGAGAGTGTGTCTCACTTCCTATTCCAGAGCTCTATCCTAGCTAATGTTGGTGTAAAAGAGTCCTAGAAAAAAATTACTAGTCAAATTTTTAAAATTGTGCAATATTATTAAAGGTTGTTGTTACTCAAAGAAGATGGAAATGAAACCGATGTGTGAGAGTCTGACCCAACAATTCATAGATAGGAATGAATGATACAAATTTTTTGTTCGATGAAACCTATTTATAGGAGGGAAAGAGGAGTTTTCTAGAACAACATGAACTATGATATATGATATTCTTCAAAATGCAATATTAATCAGCCATGAACAATGCTAATCCTCTATTCGTTCTATCTCAACAATTGAATGCCAATATTTTCAAATAAAAAATTGCTTAAAAAGATAAAACATTTTTTTTATTTTCACTAGAAACCAAACAACAGTGGTGGAACTAAGAAAAACTAGCAACCGATGAAAAAGCAATATGCAAAGAAAAAACCCAAACCAATCTTTCAATGAAGACAAAAATAACAAACAGACAAGACTAGTCTCTTCAAATGCATGTGGGCAACAATTTTCCAAATAATGAGCAATTGAAAAAGACAATTGATCCCAACTTTTAAACTGATCATCGACTCCCAACCAAACAAGCACTCGGATTTCAAAACCAAAGATTATATCCTTGTTAAAAAAAAAGGTCAAGAGGTAACAGTTGAGAAAGAATAAACAATAAGAGCTTTCAATTTCTGAAGACTAATCATTCACAAAAGTTGAAGTCAAGAAACAATCAATCACTGACCAGAGAAGTTATTTTTAGACACACATACAAATCTAGGGATCTGAGGATACAAAAAACCGTAATCCAAAAATTTGCAAATGGGTTCGCAGGCTGGCAATGGATTATAGTGTGAGAATCAAGGATTCTCGCAGGCTAGACACAAACAAAGTGTGAGAAGTTCACACTGGATTGAACAACAGGGTGAAAACTCTAGTGGTTCTCATAGGCTACAGAAGGGTGCAGTGCGAGAAGGCCTGAAAGTAAGAAAATTTTGGAAAAAGATAAAAAAAAATTGAAGGAAATTCTGGACCCAGGGAGTCTATCAGGGTCTTCTAAAGACTCAGAGATTGATGGAAATGAAAAATGGTAAGTTAAGAGCAAACGACCAAGGAAAAACCACCAAAAACCACCAAAAATGGGTTTCATCCCCAACGGAGTCGCCAATTTTGTTATCGGACAAATTGCTAGGTGCAGACACTAACAGATATCCCTAGATCCACCTAGATCTAGAGCAAAACAGGATAGGATATGACTCTTTCCCTAAGTTATATTCATTGAATCTACTAAAGAGAAAGAAAAAGTGACATACCTTGATATCGCTTTCTTAGATCTCTGTTGTTCCCGCTTCGCTCTGGTGCTCTCGTGAAGTCAAGTCCAAGATAACACAAACCAACCAAAGTGAAGATATCAAAGTATATTCAATGTCAACCTATGCATATGATCAAGGAATTACACAATAAAGTAAGAGTGACTTTATGGGAAAGGGACATGTCGTTGTATCATATTAATTGAAAGTAGAAGATACAACCTGACCACCTTGATGTTGCAATATTCCTTTCAGTGACCCTTGGTTCAAACACACACACTTGCTCCATACTTACATGAAGAAGATCCAATTCCCCTTGATAAACCAAGTAGAGCCTTCAATCTTCTATCCAAGCAGGGTTCTTCACACAAATATTTCACCAATTCTTCATTCAATATTGCTTGACCTTTTCCATGAGAAACCCTTCAATATATAGGAGAAGGAGAGATGGTTACATGGATGAGGATGATCCCATCAAATCTGAGAATTCGGTATAATTACAACCATGCGAATTCCAACTAATTTTCTAGAAGATCCCCTTCTAGAACCCTCGACACCTCTTCTCCTTTCCAAGATTAAAAACAGGTTCACACACTGTGTATGGAGCAAAATGCAAGAAGTTCTCACCCTAAGTGTGAGTGGCCTGTGAGAATAAAGGATTATCGCACCCTAGACCATAGTCAGCCTACAAACTCATCTTAAAAATATGCTTTTGGAAGGAGACAAGAGCTACTTTTCTTAGGCAAAATGTATTTGTTGGGAGCCTGAATACAACATTGTTGAGACATCGCCCAAGTGACCAAAATCATGTGTAATAGCTATATTGCTATGCCATTCCAAAGTGACCCATGTCGTTGTTCTGATATCTCAGTGAATCTTGAATTCTGCAAAGTTTCTTCCTACGATGTTATGTCTGGAATCTCCTTTACCTTCGCCCTCTTCTTACTTAACTTTCTAGCTTTCTTTCCAGTGAGCTACATCTCAGTGGTTCTTTTCCTGTTTTGATTTCTATTTTCCTCGGATAGAGTCACTTCGCATTGCTGAGGTTCTTTCTTAGGGTTTAGGGATAATGTCTCTTTTTTATCTGCGATAGAGACTTCATTATTATGTGGATCATCTGGCATTCTGATAACTTCAAAATCCGGGTTCCTAGTGTGAAATGGCTTCGATCTGTTCTTTTGTTCTTCAATCAACTGCGTGATCTTTCTAGTCATGAAGCCTTTTAGCTTTTGTATCTGTTGTTCTAAAACATTTTCTTCTTCCTTCTTCTTGGCATGATCTCTTTCAATCCAAGGATTTCCATGTAACATAGTAAATGGGGCGTTGTCCTCAATAAATTTGATGATTTCAAAATCCTCCTCTATCAGAGTTCCATTGACATTCATAGATATCTGAGTGAGCCTTCCACATAGGTTTACCATTTTTCTTCTGAATAACCCTATTCCACTTAGGGATGGAGTCATAGAAGGTCTCCCTATAGCTTCCCAAGTTATTTATGTCATGATATTCACCTGTGTTTCCTCGTCCAAAACACAGTCAATGTCGAAGTATTATATCCTTACTTCGATGCATTATTTTTCTTTGAAGATCTATGATAGCCTAACATGTCGGTGATCATTCAAGGTTTCTTTCATCTGTAGTAACATATTCTCTAATTCTTTCTGGGTTTCTGCAATTTCTGGATCTGCCTTAGGGTTTTCTTCGTGTAGATTCATTTTTTCAAGATTAACAATCATTCTAGAGCAATCCCATACTTCATGGTCCAAAGACTTGCAACAGAGACAACTCATTCTTCCACCAGGGCACTCCTTACCTAGATGTCCCAGTTTTTTGCAACTGTAACATAGTGTCAATCCTCTCTTTATTTTAAATGATCCCCAACCTCTTATGTACTGCACACTAGGGTCATGGTAGTTATCTTGCAAAAAATTCTTTCTAGGATCTTGCATCCATCTGTTAGTCCAAACATTCTTTCTATGCATAGGTATAAAATATCTATCATTATTCTTATCAGATCTATCAAACTTTCTTTCATCTAACAATGCCCTAGTTTTCAGGCTAGGACAAAATCCATCAAGCATACCTAAATTCATGCTTCAGAAACAAAAAATTTCCACTTATCTTACCTATATAGAGCACAAATCTTTCAGATCTAAGACTTTTAACTATTCTTACCTTTATCAGAGCATAGAGCTTACAAACCTTAACTCTTTTCTTCATATCTGACCTCTTTCTTTAATAAATTTCCACTTTTACTTTTCTTAGAGAACAGAACGTCCAGATCTCACTTCTTTTCTTCAGATCTGATCTTCCTTTCTTCAGAGCTCACCTAATTCTTGGCACAAAGCTTCATAGGTCGAGTAAAAAGTTACGCACTAGGGCAACAGATCTACGCACAGATATTATTTTGTACAAAGCTTCTTCTTCTTTATTTCCCAACAATCACAGTTTCAGGTCCCGGCAACGGAACCATTTGTTTGGGCAAGGGTAGACCCAGGTTTCAACGCTCAAGAGTGTACCAACAAAACCCTAACTACTAGCCCTTTCAACAATACCTGTGAAGTATATGAAGTCTCACCCTAGGTAGAGGCAAGGGTGGTTGCAGGACTTAGATGTCTGCAACCTTAGCTGGGACACAAACCTATGATTATCTTACTTAGCAATTACCTAGTCTAGATTATCCATCAATATTCAACCCTTACGATACTTCCCAGATGGCACAGATCATCACAATATGTACTTAGATCTCATATGATTCAGCACTTATCCACAGAAAGATAGAGTAGATTCAACAGATCAAGCACTAAGAATTTTATATATCAGATCTAGCATTCATTCATATCTCATAAGCACAAAGCATAACTAGATCTATCTAAACACATCAAGACAATTAGCATCATATCAAGGCACATAGCACAAAACAAAAAGTTACCATGGTTCACCCCCACCCTGGGACTACATCCACAAAGTCTTCTTCTTTATTATCTTGATCAAGCAGTTACAACACAGAGCTCCAAAAATCCTTACTTCGCATAGGACAGAAGATCTACACAGCTCGCCAGATCCTTCTTCCTTACACTTAGAAAAAAACTACAACAACTTGCGTTGAGCTCTTCAATCACATCCGATCACATAGATCCAGTTACTAGCACTAAGCCTTTATCTATACATCACATAGATTTACTACTATCCCTTACTTACAATGCCTAAGTATCTATTTATAGGTTACAAAATGGGCCTAATCATGGTTAAACCCATGGGCCGACATCCCTTTCCCGTTACATTAACCCAAAAACCCTAAAAGGACCCAAAAATAGGTCTCTCCCCCAATTTATGCTTCACGTTGTGCTCCATCTTTGACTAGCTGTCGAAGTCCCAAAAATGGTCAAACATGACCAAGTATTCCTCAAAACTTGGTCAAGGGCCAACACAAGAGAAGAATGAGCGATATGAATTCAAAGTGATACCCTTTATCAAAGGGGGAGATATTATTCATATGAAGGGAAAGAGAGTAATCAAAGGATTATAAACACAAAGAAAAATCAAAGGCATGTAGAGAGGGGGAGCATCCCCAAGGAGAGTTCAGTGAGGGGGAGCATCCCCAAAGGGAGATACCCTTTGCCATTGATGTCAAAGGGGGAGAGATAGAAACATTGATAAAGATTATAAGCATGAATGTTATCATAACTAAGTGTTTCCATCAATGTTGGTGTTGCCATCAATGCCAAAGGGGGAGATTGTCAAACAGTTGGATTAGGTTGATGGATATTTGGTATGGATTATTGGTTGTCATTGATGTCAACTATTGGAGAGTGATATTGTAGATTGATGTCAACCCTTAGTGATTGATGTCAACCCTTGGAGAAAGTATAGTAGAGAAATCCCAGTGGCACAAAGGTTTGGGTAATGGACCCAAGTTTATTTGATGTAAATATGACTCATTATTTCCTTGTCATGGTTGATAATAAGTACAAATGGATGAACTCTAAAGTGTTCCCCTTATGGTGAAAGCCCTCACGAGAAGACGCTTTGTGGATTGAGTTATCCTATAAGTATGGTAAGAGAACCCATGCTTATTTGTGGAATAATGAGATGAAGGTCAGTGAATTTTTCAATGAAACTATCTTACATGGATAGTTTTTTTCATGCTATTTCTGATGGTATGTGGAACGTCACATAACTCCTCATGGTTAGATATTTATGGCCATGAGAAGTTGGAGAACCCAGGTTTGGGTAATGGACCCAAGTTTGTTTGATGGATAATGGTATGATTTTTGATATATTTTCAAGTAATACTACTCTATATGGATAGTACATTTCATTCCATTTCTTTTGGTATGTGGAATGTCACATAACTCCTCATGGTTTGAGAGTTATGGCCTTACGAAGTTGGAGGACCCTCATATGTCATCTAGAAGCCCCAAAAGGTCAAAGTAGTCAAAGTGGTTTAAGAGATTTTAAAAGGT
>SNQJ01S0104355.1:8487-30306 GCA_010110895.2 Picea sitchensis | reverse complement strand
ACATAGGAATCCAATTCCTCAACTTGGTTAGTACGAAACAAAGTTGCATAAACATCTTTGAAATCAATATCTAAAGCATATTGTTCAACATAGCTCTCATGCATGATAGGATTATGCTTAAAAATAACTGAAGCAATAACGATATGCCTAGTAATCATATCAACAAGTTTGTCATAAATGTCTTTCTTATACCTTATCACCAAGTGGAACACATAGCTTTTCAAGGCATCCAATGGAGCTTGCTTTGCTTTCAAAGCTTTCTTCCATGTGTCTCCTTCAACAATCATATTCATAGTCTTGTTCAAGGCTTTTAAATCTACCCACATACACCATATGCCATCTTTATTTGGTACCAAAACAATTGGCGGCCTACGTGGCGATGTGCTTGGTTTGACAACCTCTTTGTCAAGAAAATCTTGGACTTTTTTTCTGATTTCAACATTCCCCATGACTGACATCCTGCACATGTCAATGTTTGGAAGAGGAGCATCTTGCTACAATAGACTCTCATGTTGGATACCCCTTTTAGGAGGCAATCCCCTTGGTTCCTGAAACATCTCAACATTTTCGTTAACAACCTCATATAAATCAGATTTTAACTTTGCATCACATACTTGGGAAACTTCTTCTTCATCATTGTCTTTGGGTTTAATCATCAAAAGTACAAGGTTCTTACTAGCATTGACTAGTCTCTTCATTTGTCCAACATTTGTAAGTGACAAATTCATCTTCTTTGTATGTGCTCTAACAATGTACTCAACTCCATTTTTGAACTGATGATGTTTGTTCTCATGACGATGAAAGATGGATCTCCTATCAAATAAATATGGTCTTCCCAACACAATACCACAAATATCCAATGGAATAACATCAAGCTCCACCTCATCTATATAGTTTGCAGTGATGGAAAATCTAAGTTTACATATTCTTGTCACATGCAATTTGGAATTGTCACATATCCAACTTAAAGGGTATGGTTTAGGATGAGGAGTAGTTTCGAAATCTAGTTTCCTGACAGTTTCTTCAGAAATGAGGTTTTCTTGTGATCCCCTATCAAATAGAGTATCTATCTTGGTATGTTTTGAAATTACCCTTATGTGAAAAATATCTATTCTTTCTTTTTCATGTTGAGTTACATTAAGGTTACTACTACTTGAAGAACTAGTACTTGCAATAGAATCCTTACCTTGAAAACCCATGGCTGTGATTTTTTTTCCATCTTCCAAATCAGATCCTAAATTTTGTTGTACAGTTGCAACAATGTTTGGTTTCTCTTTGTTGTTGAAATTTTTGGGTCTCTTTTTAGGATGAAGTTTCCAACAATGGTATTCATCATGGCCATCCTTTGAACAATTTTTACATGAGAGTTTCTCTCTCTCTTTCTTGACTGAATAATTTTTCTTTCCATTTCCTTCAAACTTCCTCTTTCCCTTGTCTCCATTATTAAAAGACTTTTTGCTGCCCTCTTGAGGATCATTCCTTCCTCTTGCCTCTAATTGGGTTGCATGTACACAAAATTCATCTAGATTTGAAGGGTTAAACATAAGTATCATGTGCCTCAAGTAACTATGCAATCCTCCAATATATTTGAGTAAAGTTTCTTGAGAAGAAAAATCTATACCCAAAACCAAAGCTCTTCTCCTAAATGCTTGAGTGAGTCTTTTCACATCTTTTCCTTTAGCTTGTCTAAAGTTTTTCCAATCCATAATATCTTTCTATATGTATGCTAATGGATAACATTGCATTTTAAGTGCAACAATAAAATCATTCCAAGAGGATAAACCTTTACCATGTTTCTTCATGTCCTATTGAGTTTCGGTTGCCCACCGAATGAGTGTTGCACTGTCCAATCTTAAATAAGCAAGTTGAATCTTAGTTTCATCATCTTGGATTATTTGTATCCTACAACACACTTCAATTTGACGAATCTGTTTATCTAATTTATCAGCATTTACCTCTCCATTGTACATTGGCAATCCAAACTTAATATCAAGCTTTAGTAAAGGAGTTTTACCATGTCCTTTTGGAGAATTTGGAGGTGGTTGTGAAATGGTGGAAGAGGTGGAAGATGGAGGTGAAGGAGGTGGAGAATCACCATCCCTTCCATTTCCCTTTGGATTTTTATCACCATTGTCTCCATTTCCCTTTGGAGGGTTGGAGCTTTCACCTTGCAATCTTGCATTTCTTTCTTCAAACAAAACTTTCACCATCTCAGTCATATCATAGAAATATTTTCTGAAAGTTTCTTCTTCTGAAGGAAGAGTTCCATGAATCTCCTCATGATCCATACTTGGTGAATATCTGCTTGAAGCTTGAGGTGATTTGATAGTTCTCCTTCTTGACAGTTGAGAACTTGGCTCTACAAGTTGACCTTCTCCTCTTGTGAGCTTCAACCTTGTAAGCATCAGAAAACAAAACACTTGTAAATGATCAAGCCTTCAAAAACCTATGCTCTGATACCAAGTTGATCTGAAAATGAAGAATAATTGTATTTTTTAAATTATTTGTAAGTGTTAATTATGTATTCTTGGGAAAAAGGATCAATTTGCAAACACATAAATTAGAGAGTTTTCACACTTAAGATGCACATAATAAATAACAATTAAAAACCATCAGTAAACACATAACACAACAAATGATAAAGGAGTTCACCCCTCTCTTGGGATACATCTCCTAGTCCATCTTCCAATGGATATTTTATATTATTTTCTCAAAGTGCTAAAAACAGTTCTTTATAGTGCTCAAAATTCCAAATAGATGGCTCCAATGGATCCAAAACATCCAAAAACCCCTAGCTGGGCTCTTTTTGCACCTGGTTTGGCCAAAAAATGAAGAAGATATCCTCCTGGAAAGTTTCCCCTTCAAGCTTGTTGTCTCTGGTTCTCCAATTCACACCCATGTGTGACTAACCTGGCTCCTGTAGCGTTACTGGGCCAAAAACCCAACACACCATGCATCCCACAATTTGTGGCAATTTGTCGAACTATTAGCACATTTAGTGCCCCCTTGGGCGGAGGTGTTGGATGCATGGGGGGCGTATGGCCACATCCCAATGCTTAATCTGACCTCCGTGGCTAACTGTTACACAAATTCCACCCCATTGATCATGTGGAGTGGTGATGTGGAAAACCCAGCGCCTTCTGGGATAAACTCCAATGCAACAGTTCCGCGCCACTAGTTATATTGTAATGTTTTATGGTGAGCAATAAGGGCTGGTCTCCACACCTTCTGGTTCCCATGCCAATTGTTATATGGGGTGGTCATGTGGTATTAACTGGGGGCTGGGGCTAGGCCCTGGCCCTTTCCTCTGCCAACCAATCCTTTATTACAATTCAAATAATTTTAATCATGTATAAGGTTAAGAAATACCCTACAGGTGAGCTAGTAGCCCGAGCCCTAACAAAGACTTGATGTGTTTCTCGGAGGTCGGGGGTTCGACCCCTATGGACTTCACCAAATTTAATACACTGGAGGGGTGCCACGTGGCAGCCCACGCGGCACCATATTAATTTCCACCCAGATGCCATGTGTCAAGAAATCATTTTCCCACGTATCTGCCACCTAGCCTACCAACTCAGCACTTCCATGTTAGCTAGCTGACAACTCATCACTACCACATCACTATACAATCATATGGACTATACGGTTAGTTTCCACATCAGGACTGTATAGACTGTACAGTCAACAAAATTTTGCTTGTTTGGAAAAATGGACAAAACACGATATCTCACTCATATGATGTCCATTTGAACCCGTTAAATTTGCGTTGAGATCGTGAGGATGAGGCCTACGCCCTTGTCTATTTTGTAGAAATTCCGAGAAATTTTATTTTTTGAGCAAAATTTGATCCCCTGGAACACTCTTAAACATTCAGTAATATTGAATCTGAGAGGCACGGTCAAATTGTGCTCTTTTCCTTCCGATCCAAATTTTTCTAGTCATCTACTGGAGCTCCTATAGGTGTAGTACCTGCATCCACCACGATCCACTGATCTCTGTCCACCAATAGATCTTCCATCTTGAGCTTCCACAGCTCAAAATTTCCCATTTTTTAACCGCTCACCATTTATTTTCACCTAAAAATTCAATACCACATATCTCTCACTGTAACAAGGCTTATCACAGTCCCGAGTGCAACCCTTGACCACAAAGGTGCCCCCCTGAAGCCAATCTGACTCTGATACCAAATGTAGATTTTAACCTTGTACAATATTTTACTGCAAACATATTTTCAATAAAAGAACAGAAAATATACAATGAAAAATACACACATTACACAAAGATTTTTCCCCCAAAAACCCAAATTGGGAAAACTAGTATATTCTATATTCATTCATGGTGATACATTGTTTACAATACAATATACATATAGGAGCCAGCGGCATCCAAAGCCCTAACACAATGACCTGGATTAGTCAACAACCCTAATTCCTTAACTGGAAATAGAAAACCATTGGAAAAAAACCATGTGCCGAAAAATCGCCCAACAATGGACACAAAAATTGAGGTGACATGAAAAATGAGGAAAAAATGCGACACGTTTCCCGAGGAAAAAACATTTCTTTGGGGCGTTTCCCCCAAACCCTCACGTAGGGGGGATATCTCCCTCTTGCAACCGACTAAGGGGGGTGGCTCTAGCCCCCCCCTCAAACACCCCTGCATGCCCGATGCAACGTAGTAGACACCTAATCTAGTCGTGCAAAGAATATAACACATACCCAACATTTCCTTTCCTTTCCATGCCATGATTTGCCATGCGTTTTCATGCCTTACCATGACATGCCTTGCCTTTCCATGCATTCCCTTTCCTTTCCTTGACATGCATTCCCTTGCCTTGACTTGCCATGCCTTTCCTTGACCTGCCATGACTTTCCTTGACATTCCTTGGCTTGCCTTGCCTTGACTTTCCTTGATCTACCATGACTTTCATTGAAGTTCCTTGCCTTTCCTTTCCATGCCTTGCCTTGACATTCCTTTCCTTGCCTTGACATACCTTCTCTTGACAAACCTTTCCTTTCATTACCATGCCTTGCTTTGGCATGCCTAGCATTAACAGACTTTGCCATGCCTTGCCTTGACAAGTCATGCCTTGCCTTAACATGTCTTGAATTTCCTTGACATGCCATGCTATTCCTTTTCTTGACATGTGATAAAGGTGGATATCAGTGGCCACCCACTTATTCCAACTGGCTCAAAACAATTTTCTTTCAACTTACTATTTTTAGCAGTTTTTCATTTCCTAAACTTCTGGGACCATTTTGAGGCCTTAAAAATGTTTTTTCACGATCGAGCACCTCAATGATAGTTGAAGGCTTTGATTGAGCCCCCAAAATGAATCTCCTCATCAGTACCATTCCAACGATCTATCGTGTGCCCCAAACGAAGATCGTATGCCAAAGTTACGCCCCTGAGAAGTTGATACACCAAACTACCCAAAATGGGGTCGACAAAACTATTGGATTTTCATCTTCCGGGGTTACGATTTTGGATTTTCTTTATGATAAAAGGAAATTTGGAGCCTCATTGTAAAGTTATTTTCTTGCGAATGCAAGTATCTGTCACATCTCTTCTCAGAGATAAGCTTCCACCATTCTTGCAAATCTTTCACTCTGTATTTCTACAGTTTTGTACATTTCGCTCAATAATAGAAATTGTGTATTATTGTATGTCTGTGTTTATGGTTATATATCTGGTATATCTCTATTATATTATTGGATATCCAATATTTCTCTATTCATTTCTTTATTATATCTCCGCTCTCATTTCGTGCCAAAAATAATACGGATCAACATGCCTTACCATGACTTGCCTTGCAATGCCTTGCCTTGCCATGCATTCCCTTGCCTTTCCTTGCCATGTCTTGCCTTGACATACCATGCCTTGCCTTGAAATTCCTTTCCTTGCCTTTCCTTTCCATGCCTTGCCCTGACATGCCTTTCCTTGACAAGCCATGCGATGCTTTTCCTTGCCATGCCTTGCCTTGACAAGCCATGCCTTGCCTTGACATTTCTTGCCTTTCCTTGACATGCCTTGGCTTCACAAGCCATGCCTTGCCTTGCCTTGACATGCCATGCATTTCCTTCAAAATCCTTACCTTTCCTTGGAATTCCTTTCCTTGACATTCCATGCCTTTCCTTGAATTTCCTTGCCTTGCCTTTCCTTTCCATGCCTTTCCCTGACATGCCTTTCCTTGAATTAGCATGCCTTGCCTTGATAGACTTTTCATTGCATTGATATTCCTTTTCTTGACATTCCATGACTTTCATTGAAATTCCTTTCCTTGACATGCCATGCCTAGCCCGACCATTCCTTTCCTTGACAAGCCATGCCTTGAATTAACATGTCTTGCCTTGCCTTTCCATGCCTTTCCTTGACAAGCCATGCCTTGCCTTACCTTGAAATGCCATGCTTTGACATGCATTGTCATGCCTTATCATGACTTTCCTTGAAATGCATTGCCTTGCCATGCATTGCCTTTCCTTTCCTTTCGATGTCTTGCCTTGACATGCCATGCCTTTCCTTGAAATTCCTTACCTTTCCTTGCATTTCCATGCCTTTCCCTAACATGCCTTGCCTTTACTTGACATACCTTGCCTTGACGGATCTTTCCTTGCAGTGAAATGCCTTTCCTTGACATGTCATTCCTTGCATTGGCATGCCTTTCCTTTACATGCCATGCCTTGCCTTGACATACCATGCCTTGTCTTGACATGGCATGCCTTGCATTGGCATGCCTTTCCTTGACATGTATTTCCCATCCTTGACATGCCATGCCTTGCCTTTCCTTGACATGCCATGACTTTCCTTTCCATTCCATGCCTTCCCTTGAAATGCCATGCCTTGTGTTGACATGCCATGCCATGCCATGTCATGACTTTCCTTGCCTTGACATGCCTTGCCTTGACATACCATGCATAGACTTGACATGCCATGCATTGCCTTACCTTGACATGCCTTGCCTTGCTTTTCATTGACATGATTTTCCTTGACATGCCTTTCCTATCCTTGACATGCCATGCATTGCCTTGCCTTGACATGCCTTGTCGTGCCTTGACATGCCATGCCTTGTCATACTCATTAACTTGACATGCCATACCTTTCCTTGACATGCCTTTCCTTGACTTGACATGCCATTTCCTTGCATTGATGCCCACAGGACCACAAGAATATGATTCCCATGGTACCACGATGCCCACGAGACCACGATGCCCACAATCACTTGACAAAAGGGTTTTGAAAATTGACCCCCTATGTTGGATTTGCATTGTGCCTCACTGAGAAAAAATCTAGTTCTGGAGATCCTCTAAAAAACACTTTTCTAGATGATGGAATCATAGGAGAGGGGTACTCCTAGCTAGAATCTGGTGCCAAGAGTCCAATGGAACTAACGGTTCGTCGATCCGTGGCACGGTTTGCATGTTATGGAGAGTTGTGACTCACCTCCTGAAGCCATTCAAGGAGACAATGAAAATTTGGTCCAGTGGCACAAAATCACATCCTAGTGATGTAATTGAGTTCCATAAGCTCTGGAAGGTCCATATGGCCAATTCCCATGTAACCACGGTTCCCACAATCACCCGACACAGGGGTTGTGAAAGTCGACCCCCTGTGTTAGATTTGTATTGTGCCTCACTGAGAAAAATCCTAGTTTTGGAGATCCTCTAACAAACAATTTTTCGGACAAGGGAATGATAGGAGAGGGTTCCCCCTAGTTGGAATTTGATGCCAAGAGCCCAAGGGAACTGATGGTTTGTTGATTGGAGGCACGATTTTCATGTTATGGTGAGTTGCAACTCGCTTCTTGAAGCCATTCAGGGAGACAATGACAATTTGGTCTGGGGACACAAAATCAAAATTGGGTGATGTAACTAAGTTCTGTAAGATTCTCAAGGTCTGTATGGCCAACTCCCATGTGACTACGATGCCGACAATCATCTGACACAGGGGTTGTGAAAGTTGACTCCCAGTGCCAGATGTGCATTATGCCTCACTGAGAAAAAACCTAGTTTCAGAGATCCTAAAAAAAAAACTTTTTTGGGAGACAAAATCATAGGATAGGGGTCCCCCTAGATGGAATCTGATGTTGGGAGCCCAACGTAACTGACAGTTTGTCGACTGGAGGCATGATTTTTGTGTTATGGCGAGTTGCAACTCGCCTCTTGAATCCATTCAGGGAGATAATGACAATTTGGTCTATGGGAACAAAATCACAACCGAGTGATGTAATTAAGTTCCATAAACTTCTAAAGGTCCGTATGGCCAATGCCCACATGACCACAGTTCCCAAAATTTCCCGACACAGGGGTTGTGAAAGTTGACTGCTGGCCCTCGACCAAGTTTTGGGGAAACTTTGGTCAGTTTGGAGGTTTTGGTCATCTTTTGGGACTTCGACATGTTTTTCGAAGTAGGAACGCCCCGGTGGAGCTGATATCATGGATCTTACCTATTTTGAGGGTTATGTGGACCCAATAAGGGGCCCTCTATGGTTTTTTAATGGGTTTATGGGATGTCGGCGCATGGGTTTTCCCCATGTTTAGGCCTTATTGTAAGATTTTGTAAAATATAAATAAAGGGGAATGTATTGTAGAAGTAGCAAGGGGTGAATTAGTTTTGTGTGAGAAGTGCTATGTGCGAAGGAATGTGTATGGTCGAGGCTTTGTTCTCGACTGTTATTTTGTAATAGGTGCTAAGTGTTGTGACAAGAGATTGTGGCTCTGTGCAGTTGACCTATTTTTGGAAGGGAAAAGAAGGAGGATCTAGTGCTTAGTGTACAGATATCTTGTCTTTTGCAAAGTTCGAATCTGTGGCTTAGTGCACAGGAGTGACTGGATGTAATATTTTAGCAAATAATAAAGAGGCAAAGTAGTTGGTAGATGTAGCCCCACCCTTGGGTGAACCACATATATCTGGTGTTTCATGGTTTGTTTTGTGCAATGTTATTTATGTTATGCATTTGCTTAGTTATTTGATTATGATGTGTAATGAACCTATATTTTGTTGCTAAATACTTACTTAGGTTAAAGGGTAAATGAATGCTAGATTTAACTTATTGATCAAAATCTGGACCAGGGGTCAAATTTTAGCTCAAAAATCAATGTTCTCGAAATTGCCTCAAAACGAATGAGAGCGTAGCCCTCGTCATCACAAACCCAACGCAACTCGTTTGGGTTCAATTGGACGTAGGGAGCTAGAGATATCGCGATCTGTTTGAATCGCCAAACAGGTAAAAAAAAGGGACGCTGATTGTGCAGTCCGTACAGTCCATACGGATGCTGACGTGGCATGACCGTACGCTGACATGGCAGAGGTCGTACGCTAATGTGGCAGAGGTGATGTGGTAGTTTCGGATTGGCTGACAGTTGGACGAATCATTTGACGACACGTGGCATTATTTTGGCAAGTGTTTTGGTGCCACGTGGCCCAATCATGGGCTTCCACGTGGCACCCCGTTATTGGCAATGGTTGGTCAAAATTTTATGGAGTCCATGGGGATCGAACCCCGGACCTCCCCCTTTGGTAGCGCTTTGGTAGTGTGTGGGCTACCACTAGCCCACACGATGGTCCTTGTTGAAACTATGGTTTTAATTATATTTAAATTGCAATGAAGTATGATATGGGGCGCGTCCGGGCTGGGGCTTAGCCCCAGCCCCCGTCGCACATAGAATACCATACGACCATACCTTCCGACTATTGTGCGTGCGTGATTTGATTTTCAAATGTTATCCCTTGGTTATATGTGACACCACATGCGACCACAACACACAGAGCACGCGAGTTTTTGGTTTTTGTTGCACGGTTATGCAACCATTCGACCGCCACTTGTCCTTCATTTATTCGGCCTTTGAACGTAGCCCCTTTTTGTTTGAGAGTGCGGTCATATGGAGGACCCTTGTGACCACGAGTTTGACAGTTAGGGGCTGGTGCGTCCATAACCGTCCTATAGTTTGCATTGTTATGCGGTTGCGCTCAGTGCTGGGTTTAAGCACGCGTTTTGGAGCGTGTTCTTGGTTGAGAGCCCAGAGGTGCGTTTTGGCTAACCAGAGACAACAAGCTTGAAGGAAGAGAATGGTAGGAGGCCTATCTTCTTCATTTTTTGGCCGAATGAGGTGCCGTAAAATCCCAACTAGGGGTTTTTGGATGTTCTAAATCCATTGGAACTGTTTTCAAAGCCATTTGAAGACTTATTTTGTAGGTTTTTAACCATTGAAGTTTCAGGAAGCTCTAGGGAGCTTGAAGCCCTCATTGTTTGAGGTCTTGCTCAGATGAGCCTATATTTGTTTTCTGTGATTGAATAATCATTTTGACTAATTATTATGCTCTGAACACTTTGGGATAGGTTTTAGATCCATTTGAGGACTTTTACAGATGTTTTTGCCATAGAGAAGCTCAGGGAAGCTTAAGGCCACATGTAGAAGAGGTCATGCCCGGATGAGCCATGATCCGTTTTCAGAGTTTTATTAGTCATTTTTGGATTTTTTATGTATTCTGATCCCAATGGTACAGCCAAAATTTCCATTGGAGTTGAGAAGTAGCTTGTAAAATAATATTTGACAAATTAATCCCAGAGAGCCAAGTCCATTGATGGAGGCTCAAGGAGATGTAGCCCGAAGAGGGGAGGGGTGAACTCCTTTATCATGTTGTTCTTGTTATGAGTGTTTGTTGGTTATTATTTGTTGCAAGTTATTTTTTTGTTGTATTTATGAAAACAACTTATTTAATCTTACAAAGACCTCACACATAAAAAATTAAAAGAAGAAGCATAAACTTGGCACATAATTCATCTTGCATATTTTAACACATGAAGCAAGGTCCTGTAAAGTTTTATTTTTATGAAGTAGAGGGTGCTTGCATAGCATTACAAGTCAGCCTTCTATTTTCAGATCAGGTGGTATAAGAGCATAGTTTGTTTTTCTCATGTATTTGCCATTGATAGCTTGAGATTTAGCTGTTGGTATTTGTGCAAGTTTTGTGTTGAAGTTTGATATCTTGCAAGGATGGAGGAAGCTTCAAGCATTGATAGATCTCATACATCTTCATTATCTAAGTTCTTTGACAAAGAGATGTTGAAGGAAATTCTAACCATGAGAGATGTGATGAAAGAGATGTGGGAAGATATAAAGGAGAGCATTTCCCTTGAAGAGCAGTTGATGGCCATGAAGGAGGAGAAAGACCAACTTCTTGAAAAGTTGCATGAGATAGAGATTCAACTCCATGAGGCAAAGGAAACCCTTCCCAAGTACATGCATGAACATAAGGTATGCAATGTTAGTTTATCTTCTAATTCCTCTCAAGATGAATGTTTTGGTGTTTTTGAAAATCACACAAGAGGAATAGGGTCCAAGTTACCGTTAAAAATGGGCTATGAAGGTAAAGGGTTAGGCAAGCATGCACAACAGGTCATACGCTGACATGGCATGACCATACACTGACATGGCATGACCGTACACTGACATGGCAGAGGTCATACGCTGATGTGGCAGAGGTGACGTGGCAATTTCAGATTGGCTGACAGTTGGACGAATCATTTGACGACACGTGGCATTATTTTGGCAAGTGTTTTGGTGCCACGTGGCCCAGTCATGGGCTACCACGTGGCACCCCATTATTGGCAATGGTTGGTCAAAATTTTATGGAGTCCATGGGGATCGAACCCCGGACCTCCCCCTTTGGCAGCGCTTTGGTAGTGTGTGGGCTACCACTAGCCCACATGGTGGTCCTTGTTTAAACTATGGTTTTAATTATATTTAAATTGCAATGAAATATGATATGGGGTGCGTCCAGGCTGGGGCTTAGCCCCAGTCCCCGGTCACACATACAATACCATATGACCATACCTTCCAATTGTTGTGCACGGGGGTTTTGAAAATCAAAACCCCNGACCACAACACACAGAGTGCACGGGTTTTTGTTTTTTGTTGCATGGTTATGCAACCATTCGACCGCCACTTGTTCTTCATTTATTCGGCCTTTGAACGTAGCCCCTTTTTGTTTGAGAGCGCGGTCGTATGGAGGACCCTTGTGACCATGAGTTTGACGATTAGGGGCTGGCGCGTCCATAATCATCCTACAGTTTGCACCGTTATGCGGTTGCGCTCGGTGCTGGGTTTAAGCACGTGTTTTGGAGCGTGTTCTTGGTTGAGAGCCCAGAGGTGTGTTTTGGCGAACCAGAGACAATAAGCTTGAAGGAAGAGAATGGCAGGAGGCCTATCTTCTTCATTTTTTGGCCGAATGGGGTGTCGTAAAAGCCCAGCTAGGGGTTTTTGGACATTCTGAATCCATTGGCACTATTTTCAAAGCCATTTGAAGACTTATTTTGCAGGTTTTTAACCATTGAAGTTTCAGGAAGCTCTAGGGAGCTTGAAGCCCTCATTGTTTGAGGTCTTTCTCAGATGAGCCTATTTGTTTTCTGTGATTGAATAATCATTTTTGATTAATTATTATGCTTTGAACACTTTGGGATAGGTTTCATATCCATTTGAGGACTTTTGTAGATGTTTTTGCCATAGAGAAGATTAGGGAAGCTTAAGGCCACATGTAGAAGAGGTCATGCCTGGATGAGCCATGATCCGTTTTCAGAGTTTTATTAGTCATTTTTGGGGTTTTTATGTATTCTGATCCCAATGGTACAGCTAGAATTTTCATTGGAGTTGAGTAGCATCTTGTAAAAGAATCTTTGACAAATTAATCCCAGAGAGCCAAGTCCATTGATGGAGGCTCAAGGAGATGTAGCCGGAGAGGGGTGAACTCCTTTATCATGTTGTTCTTGTTGTGAGTGTTTGCTGGTTATTATTTGCTACAAGTTATTTTGTTGTTGTATTTATGAAAAAAACTTATTTAATCTTGGAAAGACCTCACACATAAACATTTAAAAGAAGAAGCATAAACTTGGCACATAATTCATCTTGCATATTTTAACACATGAAGCAAGGTCCTGTAAATTTTTATTTTTATGAAGTAGAGGGTGCTTGCATAGCATTACAAGTCAGCCTTTTATTTTTAGATCACTTATAGTGCTAATTTCTCAAGGTACATAATCCCTTGTTGTTATTGTGCTTATCTGTCTTTGATTATTATCTGCGATGTTAATGAGGTTAATAGAATAATGCTTGTTCACTTCCTAAGCGTTAACAAAGTATTCTACGAAGTGTTCTTATCACAGACATGTGTCTCAACCTGGTTACAGACACCTACGTCCTGTAACCCCCCCTGCTTCTACCTTGGGTGAGACTTCGCCTGCTTCATAGGTGTTACTGAAAGGGTCCGTAGTCGAGGTTTTGTTGGTGTGTTGTTAAGCATTGAACCCTGGGTCTGCCCCTATGCCAACAAATGGTTCTGTTGTCGGGACCTGAAACTGTGATTGTTGGGAACTGAAGTAAAGAAAAAGAAAATCTCTGTGCATAGGTCTGTTGCTGAAGTTCACAATACTCTACTTGGCTTGCGAAGATTTGTGCCAAGAAGGTAAGATGTTCTGAAGAGAAGAGGTAAGATTCTAAAAGAGGTAAGCGTTGTTCTTTGGTAAGAGAAAGATAAGTGAAAATTTTTGTTTCTAAAGAATGAATTTAAGTATGTTTAATAGGCTTTATCCTAGTTTGAGGACTAGGGCGCAAGTGAAAGAAAGAGTTGATTTGAGTAAATTTAATGGAAATGAAGAAAGATATGTTATTCCTTTGCATAGAAAGAGTTTTTGGACTGACAAGTGGATGCCGGAACCTAGAAAGAATTTTGCAGATTACAGGTCCAACACTATGATCCTAGGGGAAGTGTGCATTACAAAAAAGTTTGGGGAACATTTAAGAGAAAAAGAGGATTGACTTTGTGTTATAATTGCAGAAGGCAGGACATATTTCTAAGGAATGCCTTGGTGTAGGCCCTATCTGTATTTTTTGTAAGATTGTTGGTCATGAGGTTGAGGATTGTCCAAGGATTATTTCTAAAGTTGAAGGGAGGGAAATAAGACAAGAAAAGTATGAAAAGAGTCAAGAGACTAAGGGTATGTTAGAAAGTCATAAAGAGAAAAGGTCAGAGGAAGTTCAGACCATGTTATTATAGTTGGAAGAAATGATGGATGTTCCTAAAGATGTCAGTTTACCAGAAAGCATGAAAGAGAAATAGTGCATAAGTGCAAGCATAAAAGACTACGACATAGACTGTATAGTCTTGGATGAAGAAACACAAGTGAATATTATGACAGAAAAAACTTGGGAAGTTTTGGGAAAACCTACTGTGGTACCTTCTTTAGAAAGGATAGGCTTGTTTAAGGGAAAGATGATAACTTTATGTGGAAGAGTAACTACTGTACCTACTATTGTTCATTGAACATTGACTGGAGAAGAATTTGAATTTATTAGGTTTGTTGAGGACAACACCCCTTTCCCACTTTTGTTAGGTAAGACTTGGATTGAGAAGGATCATATCAGAAGGAAAGCAGAGGAAGAAGCTACAGAAAAGAAAAAGAAAGAATTAAGGGATTTCATAGCTAGGAAAATAGACCAACTAAGAGAAGAATGAGAGGATAAAACGAAGCAACAGAGAAAAGTAACAACGCAGGAGGGACAAAAAGAAAAAGAATTGGCTATCAAGGTTGAAAGAATTCCCACTCAGGAAGTGTTGAGAAAATGGATATTAACTTCAGAACCTTTGAGGGTGCCTCAACAGTGCGAAGCCACTATGCTAGGGGAAGATAAGAATAAAAATGGAAAGAGGATTCCAGAAACAATTAAAGAGACTCAAATAACATGAAATAAGGCAAGGAAGCTCAATAAAAAGAAGGCTAAGTTGGACAAGCTACAAGAAGTTAAGGAAATCAGATGGAAAACTTCATAGACCAGAACCTCGCAGGAGGTAGGTTCGCAGGGTCTGAACCTCACTAGAACAACAAGTCTGCACAGATTTGGAATTCTCTCTGGTGAAGTTATATGACCGTTGGAGGTGCCCTAACCATCAGAATCACACTCCAGAACGGTTAGGAAACACATTTATGGGTTTGTAGAATTCTTTTGGAAGTTGAGACCGTGCCATAATGGCTATATTGACATTAATGGAAACATTTCGTGTCCATTGGAAGATCCATCACACAACCCCACTTATTTAACTAATCAATCATGGTGTTGGGACCAATTTTTTCCACCCGTGATTGACCGAGCTAAGTCGAGAATTGTCCAAGTGTCGAGCTATGCTACCTGTTGTTATCTGAAAGTATACCCCACCTGTCTGTTTGTCTATTCGTTGTCCATTAAAAGCTAGAATTTTAGGCGACCCCAATAGCTTGGAGAAGTCTGTCGAGGAATTTCTTAGGAAACTCATGGTCGACAAACCTGTATTTGAAGGTATTAAGGTGTCGTCGAGTAGAGGAATGCAAGCTTCCCCTTTGACCAAATATCGTTCGACCTGCATCAATCCCGTAGCTGAACAGAGAAGCAAGCACTGCAATGATCTGGATAATGCGAAGTAGATCTTGTCGATCCTACCTAAGTATATTCCTCTGCTGGCTAGCGACGTTAACCGTGATAGTATCCCCCATGATTTCAAGTACTCTGTGTTCACTGTGTACATTCTGAAAGGAATTTGCATAGTAGGAAGTCAGTTAGGGTAGATCCCGCTATTGAAGCACAATGACTTCAACTTAGGAGACCAAAGGAACTATGCCACGCTATCTCCTCGCTGTTATTTAATGAAGACAAACAGAAATAAACCTCACCTCGTCTTGCATCCATGGATCAAGGGGTTGGTGCAATCAACCATATTGAACGTAATGAAGATTTCATATTTTGGCCGCCACCAGGAGGTTAATGCTTGCGTTAAATTACTTCTGTCATGTTATCATGGAGGATATCTATGGCTTGACAAAATAATTACTGTGGATCAGGCGCTGATACACCGGATCACATGTTTAGGTTTGAAGGGTTCTGACCCACAACAGTTTTATCTAGGGGATACCTCATACTTCTCTTTAGCACATCGCATCAAAGAAGCCTATGGAGAGGTAGAAAAGGGGAAGCCATGTTACAAGGTAGCCTCCAGACAAAATGGCGAAATGCACCTTGCTTGTCAACTCTTAGTTGGAAATATAGTGAGAAAGAACCAACCCACACAGGTCACCGGGTTCATGGTGGACCTCGCAGGAAAGTGTGTGGAGGGCCTGTAGAGGAACTGGGTGAGCTACCTTGTCAATGAGTTAGAGAAAGATTGACGCGACGCCTAGGACTTAGGATATGAGTTTCACTACAGTTGGTGGATCACCCTAATTGCATTTGTGGCTTGGCAGATGCTTGAAGGAGCTACTTTCCTAGAGATTGAACCTACGGAGCCCTTGGTCGCTCAGTTTTCCACCCTGTGGTATATAAATGACATGACGAAGCAGTGGTAGTCTAATGTCCTGTTTCATAGATATTATCAGTAGTTGAAATTCTCCATTGAAGCATTCCCTCGTATGACACCACATACCCTTCATCAGTACTGGCCCATAGCGAGGTTCCACATTGATCCCCACTTCATTTACATCATCGTGTGAAGAGATGAGCACAAGGAAAGTTTGCAAACATACTATAAGGTTGCAGATGAAGATATGGAACAAATTATAAAGGAATGGCCAAAATAATTTCTTGTACTTGTCGCCAATGTAGAGTTATCTGAAACTAATACTATAGGAATCTCGATGGTTACGTGAGATGAACACATCGGATAGTCCAGTGGGACAAAGAAGCAACACAAAATGTAGGTTGAAGTCCAGGACATAGAGAGTGACGAAGAGGATGAAGCCTCTGGAGATAACGAGTCTAGCTCACTAGAAGGAGGAGAAGACAAAGTAGAGGGATAGGGAGGAGGAGATGAAGGAGAAGAAGAGAAAGGAGGAGGAGAAGCTACAGTTGACCTCCCTCCATCACCAGTCATAGGAGCTAGAACCCCACCACCTGAATATCCCCCTATTGGGACAGTGACACCACAGAAGAGGAAAGTTAATTCGAAGAAACCTCTAGCAAGGAAGACAATGCACACTAATAAGCCATAGTTGGAAGCCACTCTCACTGATGACGACATTAGTCTGGTCCACAGAGCTATGGAGGATGCCTCTGAAGACATGTTGCATAGATACAGAGAAAAACAAGTTGAATTATATGAAAAGATTGAGAGGGAGTTGAAGGAAGTGCAACAGGTTGTTCGCTTGGTCCACGCAGTGCCTACTGCGTCGTCTGCCCCTTCCTCATCACAAATTGTAGACTAAGAGGGATCGATGATGCAACAGAAGCTCTGTTCTAGAGAGCTCAAGAAGAGAAGGAGAAGGCTACAAAAATCTTTAAGAAAGAGAAATACGAAGTCCTAGTATAGTTATGAGTAGCGCAGGACAGTTTAGTTTCCTATGAAAGTGAGAAAACAAAGTTTCGGGCGAAGCTTTAGAAGGAAAAGAAAGTTTGCGAAGCCCAGCTAAAGAAGGAAAAAGAGCAGCTACTCGCAGAGCAGGTCGTGGTCAAATAAGAAGTAAGAAAAACATGTTGCTCTATGGCAGGATTGGTACAAGAGGAGCAAGAGCCTATTGAAGCTCAAGTAGCTAAGCTCGCAGAGACCCTCGAGCGGTTTCAGGATAGGATAGCTCAACTGGAGACCCAAACAATGTCGAGAACCCCACAAGAGGTGATTGACCAGAGGGAGGAGTCCACCAAGAACACAGTAGAAAGTATAAAATCCCTCGCCTCGACATGTAAACAATTGAGTGACAGAAGCGCCTGGACATATGAACACCTCACCAGGGATCTAGAGTTAAAGAAGCTAGAGGCTCAGTTACAGGAGGTGCAGAAGCAAGCATTTTCATTGTAGGTGCAGATGAAGCTGCTCACAATAGTGGAAAGGATGAAGAGATCCCAGGAGCAATGCATAGTACAACAACATATCACTACCCTCCAGGATAAGGTGATGGAAGTAACACAAAAGTTACAACCTGTGCAGGACAAAGCTTGATAGGTGTTTGAGGAGATTGATATCCATGGTTCACAGTTAGATCAAGTAGTTGTAGCAGTAGAATAGTTCCTGGAAGGGCCTGTTACATAGTAGATCTTCCAGGAGCTCACTGAGCAAGAGGCTCAGGCGAGGTAGCAAGTTGAGGCAACTCGGGTTAAGCTCAAGGATTTTTAGGTAGCATTGTCTAGACTTGAGTGACTCGGGATGAATCATAGGTGAGTGTTGGGGGCCTGTTGGCCCTCGACCAAGTTTTGGGGAAACTTTGGTCAGTTTGGAGGTTTTGGCCCACTTTGGGACTTCGACACACTGTTCGAAGTAGGAGCATCCTGACGTAGCTGAGATTGTAGATCTCACCTATTTTGAGGGTTATGTGGACCCAGTAAGGGGCCCTATAGGGTTTTGTAATGGGCTTATGGGATGTCAACCCATGGTTTTTCCCCATGTTTAGGCCTTATTGTAAGATTTTGTAAAGTATAAATAAAGAAGAATGTATTGTAGAAGTAGAAAGGGGTGAAGTAGTTACGTGTGAAAAGTGCTATGTGCAAAGGAATGTGTATGGTCAAGGTTTTGTGCTCAATTGTGATTTTGTAGAAGGTGCTAAGTGTTGTGACAAGAGATTGTGGCTCTCTGCAATTGACCTATTTTTGGAAGGGAAAAGAAGGAGGATCTAGTGCTTAGTGTGTAGATCTCCTGTCTTGTGCAAAGTTCAACTTTGTTGCTTAGTGCACTAGAGTGTCTGGATGTAAGATTTTGGTGAATAATAAAGAGGTGAAGTGGTTGGTGGATGTAACCCCACCCTAGGGTGAACCATGTAGATCTGGTGTTTCATGGTTTGCTTTGTGCAATGTTATTTTTGCTATGCATTTGCTTAGTTCTTTGGAGCCTCCCGATGGAGCTGAGATCATAGATCTCACCTATTTTGAGGGTTATGTGGACCCAGTAAGGGGCCCTCTAGGGTTTTGTAATGGGTTTATGGGATGTTGGCCCATGGTTTTTCCCCATGTTTAGGCCTTATTGTAAGATTTTGTAAAGTATAAATAAAGGGGAATGTATTGTAGAAGTAACAAGGGGTGAAGTAGTTCTATGTGAGAAGTGCTATGTGCAAAGGAATGTGTATGGTTAAGGCTTTGTGCTCGATTGTGATTTTGTAGAAGGTGCTAAGTGTTGTGACAAGAGATTGTGGCTCTATGCAGTTGACCTGCTTTTGGAAGGGAAAAGAAGGAGGATCTAGTGCTTAGTGCACAGATCTCCTGTCTTGTGCGAAGTTTGACTTTGTTGCTTAGTGCACTGGAGTGTCTGGATGTAAGATTTTGGCGAATAATAAAGAGGTGAAGCGGTTGGTGGACGTAGCCCCACCATAGGGTGAACCATGTATATCTGGTGTTTCATGGTTTGCTTTGTGCAATGTTATTTTTGCTATGCATTTGCTTAGTTCTTTGGAGCATCCCGACGGAGTTGAGATCATAGATATCACCTATTTTGAGGGTTATGTGGACCTAGTAAGGGGCCCTATAGGGTTTTGTAATGGGTTTATGGGATGTCGTCCCATGGTTTTTCCCCATGTTTAGGCCTTATTGTAAGATTTTGTAAAGTATAAATAAAGGGGAATGTATTATAGAAGTAGCAAGGGGTGAAGTAGTTCTGTGTGAGAAGTGTTATGTGCAAAGGAATGTGTATGGTTGAGGCTTTGTGTTCGACTGTGATTTTGTAGAATTGCTAAGTGTTGTGACAAGAGATTGTGGCTCTATGCAGTTGACCTATTTTTGGAAGGGAAAAGAAGGAGGATCTAGTGCTTAGTGTGCAGATCTCCTGTCTTGTGCGAAGTTCGACTTTGTTTCTTAGTGCACTGGAGTGTCTAGATGTAAGATTTTGGTGAATAATAAAGAGGTGAAGTGGTTGGTGGACGTAGCCCCACCCTAGGGTGAACCATGTATATCTCGTGTTTCATGGTTTGCTTTGTGCAATGTTATTTTTGCTATGCATTTGCTTAGTTCTTTGATTATGATGTGTAATGAACCTATATTTTGTTGCTAAATACTTACTTAGGTTAAAGGGTAAATGAATGCTAGATTTAACTTACAATGTTAGGTGATCAGGGTACATAATCACTTGTTGTTACTACGCTTATCTGTCTTTGATTATGCTCTGTGATGTTAATGAGGTTAATAGACTAATGCCTATTCAATTTGTAAGCATTAACAAAATATTCTGCGAAGTGTTCTTATCAAAGATCTATGTCCCATCCTGGTTACAGACAGCTACATCCTGTAACCCCCAGTGCTTCTACCTCAGGTGAGACTTCGCCTGCTTCACAGGTGTTTCCGAAAGGGTCGATAGTTGGGGTTTTGTTGGTGCGTTGAACCCTGGGTATTCCCCTATGCCAAAATTGACCCCCTTTACTGGATTTGCATTGTGCCTCACTGAGAAAAACCCTAGTTCTGGAGATCCTCTAAAAAACACTTTTTCAAATGACGGAATCATAAGAGAGGGGTCCCCCTAGCTAGAATCCAATACCATGAGCCCAATGAAAATGACGGTTTGTCGATCGTAGGCATGGTTTTCTTGTTATGGCGAGTTGCAACTCGCCTCATGAATCCATTCAAGGAGACAATGACAATTTTGTCTAGGGGCACAAAATCAAAATCATGCGATGTAACTGAGTTCCATAAGCTTCTGAAGGTCTGTATGGCCAACGCCCATGTAACCATGATGCCCACAATCACCTGACATAGGGGTTGTGAAAGTTGACCCCTTGTGTCGGATTTGCATTGTGACCACAAGACTCCCGGGCAGCGGGAAACCCCTGATCAACTAGTTCTATGCAATCCATGGACTTGTTGCAGAGTTTAAGAGCAGATATTTTTATCTTAGTGAAATTTAAGAGAAGATAGGAATGTTATCTTAGTTTAAGAGAAAATATTTTCTATGGACTTGTTGTAGAGTTTTAGTACGTTTCCAAGATTTACATTCCTATCCCTTTACCGCTCTCTACATACACAACCACTGGCCCTAACTTCTTAAAAAAATAGTTATCTTCCAAATGGTTGCTTTCTACTAGAGAATCTGACCCTCTCTTCCAATAGGCTTATTGAAATTCGTTTGTTGTACTTCATGGAAGCTAAATGAAATTTTTTAAGCTTGAAAGCCAATTTCAACTTATTATTCTCTTAGCTAATATTGAGGCCAACCATTAATGGGAGATGAAAAGACCCTATGGTTGAACATAAAAATTCCACGAAACTATTAAAGGAGCTAGTAACCTGGATTTGAATTTCCACAAAGCCTATCTAATCTAGCCAACACCATCCAATTCCTTTTTTTCTTATCAAACAAAGTGCATTGTGCCAGTCTCTCCTTGTGCTACCATTTCAAATTTAGATAAATTGTGTGCATAATATGTTGACTACTATTCTAGGACAATCTCTCAATGAGGGAAGAACATGCCAAATATTTTCCTACAAAGAGATGGGAGCATAGACTGAGCAAAAACCAGTAATTGGCCTGCAACCATTACCATTATAATTGCCCTATTGGCTGCTCTACATGCCAAATTGGCATGCACAACATCCCTATGGCTTATTTGCATTCCAAAATGGCATGGACAACATCTCTATGGCTTATGTGAATGCCAAATTAACATGCACACCAACCAATAGATATGTTGTGCATTCCAAATTAGCATGCACACCATCCAATAGGGTTGTTGTGAATGCCACTTTGGGATGCACACTGGACAATAGGGCTATTGTGCATGCCAATTTGGCATGCACAACAACTGTATGGCTTTTGTGTGTGCCAAATTAGCATGCACACTGATCAATATGGTTGTTGTGCATGGCAATTTGGCATGCACAACAACCATAGAAT
>SNQJ01S0104354.1:1238-23815 GCA_010110895.2 Picea sitchensis | reverse complement strand
AAAACATTTAAACAATATCTTATTTTTTTTTTTTTTTATGAAATTTTAAAAATTATAATATTTCAAAAAAAACCGTAACAAAAATTAAAAAATTCTTATAATATTTTTAAAATACATTTCACCCAAATTTGATATGCATTTATTAAATGTATAATGCTCATAAAACTATATTAAATTAAATTATTTGGCTAAAAGCACATACCTTATTTTGTTTTTTTTATGAAATTTTAAAAATTATAATATTTCAAAAAGAACCACAACAAAACAAAAATTGAAAAATTCTTATAATTTTTTTAAAATACATTTCACCCAAATTTGATATGCATTTATTAAATTTATAATACTCATAAAACGATATTAAATTAAATTATTTGACGAGAAGCACATAAATATTTGCCTCATACTTTTCATCAAATAACTATGCAATAGATATGCATTGATTATCATAATTTTCATTTAATGATAAATAAGTCTTCAAATAGACCTGCATTAATTATCATACTTTTCTTTAATGGCAAATAACTATTCATTACATGCGGAGAATTTTTCCTGCAATGTACAACGAACCGATTGAATTTGGGACAACGACGATTCAGGAGTGAAGTAGCGTTTTGCAGCCGATTGAATGTGGGACAACAACGACTCAGGAGTTTGGTAGTCGTTTTCCTGAGAGGAGTGACTTGAATCGAACGAGAGATATTTCTGGTTGCGAAAATGGTACTTTGTGCGATGGTCCTTTCACTGTTGCGAATGTCAACAGATTTCCATAATCCTGGTTCCATACTTCCACCTGAAACCACACCAACCCCAGATCCGAAAACATTATTCACTTAGAAGATAGAGGAGGCAATTAATGATCCATCGGGTCATTTATGGCAAAAAAATATAACATTTTTCCCTTAAATCAAACCAAACCCGGTATGGAGCTTATGACTTCAACTTCAGATCGATCGCGATATTCTATATCAATGTAAGTATGCTGATCAAAGGAAGCCGCAGAGTAATGGATGAGCCGGAAAATAATGAGAACATTGCTATATTCACTGCCTAGCGGCAGGTAGAATAGGTCATTTTACACGTAAAAAAAATCCATCCCATTTCAGATATGTGATTATATTAAAAAAATTGTGTGTTTGTAGAATCTTCTTCCGTCAAACACGTCGTGGGGTTAATTAACCCAACCAAATTAGAGTTCTATCCGCAACAAAATTCCAGACACAATTGACAAGTTTCCACAAATTTTCTTTATCGTCATATATGAAGGGAAGTAATTTAAACGTTTTACTTTTGGTTGTTTAAACGTTTTACCTTTTGGTTGTTTTCCTAAAATTTACAACCGGATTCGGAAAAAAAAACCCAAAAAATAAAACTTTAACTAACCCCTATACTAAGGATCCTACATCAACATGTTTGACGGAGTGGCACCATTAATGAATTATAAATACAACGACTTTCTGTCATTCATCCTTTACGCAGCTGACAAGTTTCCACAAACTTTCCTTTTCGTCATATACGAAGGATCTCACTACATTTTTGACGGAGTGGCACCATTAATGAATTCAAATACTTTATGTGTCACTCATCTTTACGCAGCTCACATGTTGCACAAACTTTCTTTATCGTCATATACAGAGGATCTTACTACGTTTTTGACGGAGTGGCACCATTAATGAATTCAACTATTTTCTGTGTCACTCATCCTCTACGCAACTGACAAGTTTACACAAACTTTCTTTATCGTCATATACGAAGGAACCCAGTACGTGTTTGACGGAGTGGCACCATTAATGAATTATAAATACAGCTACTTTCTGTGTCACTCATCTTTTCAGTCCCACTGAAAAGTCTAAACACAAGATCTCGGTCGCACACTCCACTCAATGAAAAGTCTAAACGCAAGATATCATGAAAATCAACGAAAACCCGTTTGAGTGGGGACAGGTGGTTTTGGGTGAGAGTGAAATTAAAAATGTATTTGTATTTATTTATATGTATTTGGATGGGAGTGAAACTTTTAAATTATGTTATTATTTATGACTGCCACTACGCGGTATTGAGTGGGATCGGCAGGGAGGCGCGGATGTATTTATATGTATGTCTGATGGTAAGGTTTTTTAGATTGGCTTAGAGCTTTTTGGATGGTAGGGTTGGACTGGTATACAATTTGAGTGGGTTTAATGGTTAAGAACATGTGTTTCCTCTTAAAAAATTACATGTTCAAATATATTTTCATTTAAATTTAACTAATAGGCAACTCATCTATTTAATCTTGAAAATATTATTTATAAAATAAAAATATAATACATAAACTATTCGTCTCTTTTCTAATATGTTTTCATTTAAATTCAACTAGTGGGCAACTCATCTATTGCAATCAATATCAATCATGTGTGTGCATGTGACTCGAATGACTCTATACGAGAGTTGGGTTTGTAATATATATATATATATATATATATATATATACATACTAGAGAGCATAGCAAATAAAGGATCGTCACGACCAAGGTATTTAGGAGGACGTTGGGGAGAGAGAAATGGATATATAATTCATGTTGATGTGTTTATGCTTTGTGATCATGGAATCACAGGAGCTGCAGATACTGTCCCTGCCTCACCTGTTACTTATTATTCCTCCCATATCCAGCAAGAGTATGGTTTATACCATCATCATCTCTATGAAAAGATCCTTGGCGAAAGTACTTCTATTCACCCCCATCATTTTGTTTTGAACCAAGTTGAACGCAAGCATCCTTCCGAAAGGTTTCTAGCTTATCCTTCCATGGATACAAGTGACGTGGAGGCTCTCTTATCCTTCCGAAAGGCTATAACATCAGATTCAACTGGGTCGTTGTCCAACTAGACGCCTGAGAATTCAGATAAAGTATGCTCCTGGTATGGCATTGCCTGAAGAAAGTGAACTAAAAGGGTTGTTGCCATAATACTTCCTGGACTAGGGTTGGAAGGTAGCCTCTCTGCCTCGCCTGGTAGCCTCTCGTTATTACGTACTTTTGAATCTGTCTCGTAATAATTACACATGAATAATTCCATCACAGTTCGGGGATCTCAAATTCCTTAACAACTTGAGCGGAAGAATTCCAGTTGAACTTGGGCTCTTGCAGAATTTAAAGGGCCTTGAACTAGATTCTAACATGTTGGAGATTACCGTTCCTGCAAATCTAGGAAACTGGTTTTTATATTTGGGAGATAACCCAACAATGTCGGGGGAATATACCATCTGAGTTGGGTAATTTGGGTGAGCTTTTCCTTCTCTCTATTGATGGTCCATGAAATATTTCTGGCTCCATCCCTTCTCAAATAGGAAACTGCAACACTCTTCAGTGGTTAGAGCTACGATCCAACAAAATTCAAGGCTATCTACCGATGAGTTTATTCAAACTTCCCCTCTTCACCTTACTTCTTTCTCACAATAGTCTCTACGGTGATATCTCCTGCTCCATTGCTAATTTGAGTGACTTGACCCTTTTAAATATTGGTGGAAATATGTTTTCTGGCCATATCTTTAAAGTCATTGCAAACTGTACTATTTTACGAAGTTTGAAGGTGTTCGAGAATGAATTTACTAGAAATTTGGATATAGACTTTTTGATATCCATGGAAGTTCTTTCTGCTGATTCTAACAATTTATCTGGGACTTTACCTACATTTTTAGTCAAGTGTATCAAACTTAAATTTTAAGAAAAAAAGATTCACCGGAGAGGAGGTTACCTTGCATTTTTTTGTGAGTTAAGAGTCTTAATGCTTGGTTATAATAAGCTTCATGGCGAAATTTTAATGCTTGGTTATAATAAGTTTCATGGTGAAATTCCTCCATGGATTATGACGCTCACCAATTTGCAAATGTTGGATTTATCCGAGAATAAATTTAGTGGAAGAATACCATTTCATCTTGAAAGATTCCATGGATTCAAAATTATTGCTAATAAACTCTATGATGATGTGAGGATTGTAGTGAAGGGAGTTGAACAAAGTTTCAAATATATGCTGGCATCAAACACAATATTTGATTTCTCTAACAATAATCTTGTAGGAGAAATACCTACAAGCATAGGCAACTTAAGTATGTTGCATTTTTTAAATTTATCTTGGAACCAATTGGAAGGGAAAACCCCTACATCTCTTAGTCAAATTTTTACTTTGGAAGAGTTAGATTTGTCCAAAAATAATTTGAGTGGAAAGATTCCTATGGAGCTTTCTAAATTAACCATGTTGGCATCTCTTGATGTTTCAACTAATAAACTGTGTGGGCCAATCCCAAAAGGAACGCAATTTGACACTTTCAATGCGACTTCATTTCAAAAGAACAAATGCTTATGTGGTAATCCTTTACAATCATGTAAAGAGAAGCAAACGCAAACTACAAGCAACATTGATAAAGTGTGGAGATGGATGAGACGTGTGGATAAGCATTTTTCTTTGAGATGGTTTACAATGGAAAACCTGTGTATGATGATAATGTGTGGTTAAATTTAAAAAATCTTTCCATTAATCATATTCTTTGTTTATTCATTTATCGTTACTATTCAAGCATGACATTTTTCAATGCTAGTTTTATCACTAATAGACAAATTTTCCACGACCTTTTTCTAAATTTGACATGGATTACAAGTAGTTTGAATTAGTACAACACCATATTTTACAATAACATTATTCACAATGCATTTTTCTTTGAGATGGTTTACAATGGAAAACCTGTGTATGATGATAATGTGTTGTTAAATTAAAATATCTTTCCATTAATCATATTCTTTGTTTATTCATTCATTTATCGTTACTATTCAAGCATGACATTTTTCAATGTTAGTTTTATCACTAATAGACAAATTTTCCACGACCTTTTTCTAAATTTGACATGGATTACAAGTGCTTCGAATTAGTACAACACCATATTTTACAATGACATTATTCACAATTTATTTTGGGATTTGGGTCTTTTTTTTTTTGTAGTTTGATTTAAAATAAAATTTAAATATGTACAATTTGAGTGGGACTAATGATTAAGAACATGTGTTTCCTCCTTGGAGATCAAGAGTTCAAATCTAGAGAGATAGGGTATGTACACCTTCATATAATTTATTATTATTATTAAGAAAGAAATAGATTATATCAATAATACAGAATTTTAAAATTGAATTAATCATAAGAAACAACAACTCCCACCTGAAACCACACCAACCCCAGATCCGAAAACATTAATCACTTAGAAGATAAAGGAGACAATTAATGATCCATGGGGTCATTTATGGGAGAAAATGATACCATTTTTCCCTCAAACCAAACTCAACCTGGTATGGAGCTTATGACTTCAACTGCAGATCGATCGCAATATTCTATATCAATGTAAGTATGATCAAAGGAAGCCGCAGAGTAATGGATGAGACGAAAAATAATGAGAACACTGCTATATTCAATTCACTGCCCAACATCAGGTAGAAAAAGTGATTTTATACGTCAAAAAAAGCCATCCCATTTCAGATATGTGATTATATTAAAAAATTCGTGTTTTTGTAGAATCTTCTTCTGTCAAACACGTCATGGGGTAATTGACCCAACCAAATGAGAGTTCTATCCGCAACAAAATACCAGACATAATTGACAAGTTTCCACAAACTTTCTTTATAGTCATAGATGAAGGGTAATAGTCTAAACGTTCTACCTTTTGGCTGTTTTCCTAAAATCTAGTAATGAATAGTTGGATCTGTATATTTGAGTGGCTAAGTTTGTATAATCCTAGTGTTTCAAGCATTTTTCAGCGTGTTGAATTTATTTATGTATTCAGAAATGCAATTTAAACAACAAAAAATAACAATTTTATCCAAATTTACATAGCCGGATTCGAACCAAAAAATAAAACGTTTAACCAATACTATACGAACAATCCTACAACGTGTTTGACGAAGTGGCACCATTAATGAATTATAAATACAACGACTTTATGTCATCCATCCTTTACTCAACTAACAAGTTTCCACAAACTTTCCTTTTCGTCATATACGAAGGATATCACTACATTTTTTACGGAGTGGCACCATTAATGAATTCAACTATTAACTGACAAGTTTACACCACAAAATTTCTTTATCGTCATATACAAAGGAACCCAGTACGTGTTTGACGGAGTGGCACCATTAATGAATTATAAATACAACTACTTTCCGTGTTACTCATCTTTTCAGTCCCACTGAAAAGTCTAAACACAAGATCTCGGTCACACGCTCCACTCAATGAAAAGTCTAAATGCAAGATATCATGAAAATCAACGAAAACCCGTTTGAGTGGGGACAGGTGGTTTTTGGTGTGAGTGAAATTAAAAATGTATTTGTATTTATTTATATGTATTTGGATGGGAGTGAAACTTTTAAATTATGTTATTATTCATGACTTCCATTACGTGGTATTGAGTGGGACCCGCAGGGGCAACAAATGTATTTATATGTATGTCTGGTGGTAGGGATTTTTGGACTGGCTTCAGATGGTAGGGTTTTCTGGACTGGCATATAGCTTGAGTGGGTCTAATGGTTAAGAATATGTGTTTCCTCTTAATAGGTCATATGTTCAAATCCAGAAGGGGTAAGGTAGGGTATGTATACCTCCTTAGACTTTAATAGTAAAATTGTTGGGCTGAGGGGATCTCATATACCAATTTGATGTCTAACTTGATCGTGAGAATATTATTTATACAATAAAATATAATACATAAACTATTTGTCACTTTTCTAATATGTTTTCATTTAAATTCAACTAGTGGGCAACTCATCTATCCCAATCAATATCAATCATGTACCTGCATGTGACTCAGTACGGTGATGAGGCCGTCTTGGCATTTATATTTATAGTTTTTTAAAGTTAATATGCACCCTTAAATGACTCTATACGAGCTGAGGAGTTGTGTTTATGTATATATATATATATATATATATATATATATATATATATATATACTAAGAGAGAATGGCAAATAAAGGATAGATCATGGTCAGGTATTTAGGAGGGGCGTTGGGGAGAGAAATGGATATATAGTCATGATGATGTGTATCTGCTTTGTGATCATGTGGAACCACGAATTGCGGTCTGATGCTTGCCACCCCTCCTGTTACTTATTATTCCTCCCATATCCAGCAAGAGTATGGTTTATACCATCATCATCTCTACCACAGGAGCTGCAGATACCGTCACTGCCTCACCTGTTACTTATTATTCCTCCCATATCCAGCAAGAATATGGTTTATACCATCATCATCTCTATCCCAACACCCTTGGTGAAAGTACTTCTATTCACCCCCATCATTTTGTTTTGAACCAAGTTGAAGGCAAGCATCCTTCTGAAAGGTTTCTAGCTTATCCTTCCATGGATACAAGTGACGTGGAGGCTCTCTTATCCTTCCGAAAAGCTATAACATCAGATTCAATTGGGTCGTTGTCCAACTGGACGCTTGAGAATTCAGATAAAGTATGCTCTTGGTATGGCATTGCCTGTAGAAAGTGAACTAAAAGGGTTGTTGCCATAATACTTCCTGAACTAGGGTTGGAAGGTAGCCTCTCTGCCTCTCTTGGTAGCCTCTCGTTATTACGTACTTTGAATTTGTCTCGTAATAATTACACATGAATAATTCCATCATGGTTCGAGGATCTCAAAGCGCTGGGAATTCTTGACCTCTAGGCAAGTTGAAATATATCCGCTTGTTCCACAATAGTCTGAGTGGAAGTATTCTAGCTTCTCTGAGCAGCTGCACGCCTCTTCTAGTCTTGAACATTGCATCGAACAATTTTCATGGTCCAATCCCATCAATTTTGGGTCTGTTGATAAATCTAGTCTATCTTGATTTACATGGTAACTCTCTAAGTGGTCACATCCCTCCGTCTCTGAGCAACTGCACATCTCTCTTGGAGTTGTCCATTTAATATAACAATCTCAGTGGTTCAATCCCTTCAGTTTTGGGTCTGATCAGAAATCTATCTTATCTTTACTTGGAAGTCAACTCACTCACTCGTCACATCCCTCCGTCTCTGAGCAACTGCACATCTCTCCTAGAGTTTTCCATTCGATATAACAATATCAATGGTCCAATCCCTTCATTTTTGGGTATGATCATAAATCTATATTATCTTGACGTGGAAGGAAACACACTCACTGGTCACATCCCTTCAACTCTCAGAAATTGTACCCAACTGTCGCATATTGCCTTTTCCCTTAACAGCTTGAGCGGAAGAATTCCAGCTGAACTTGGGCTCTTGCAGAATTTAAAGGGCATTGAACTAGATTCTAACATGTTGGAGATTACTATTCATGCAAATCTAGGAAACTGCTCTTCTCTTCTGTTTTTATATTTGGGGGACAACCCAACAATGTCGGGGAATATACCGTCTGAGTTGGGTAATTTGGGTGAGCTTTTCCTACTCTCTATTGATGGTCCATGTAATATTTCTAGCTCCATCCCTTCTCAAATAGGAAACTACAACAATCTCCAATGGTTAGAGCTACGATCCAACAAAATTCAAGGCTCTCTACCGATGAGTTTATTTAGACTTCCCCTCTTCACCTTACTTCTTTCTCTCAATAGTCTCTCCGGTGACAACCCCCGATCCATCGCTAATTTGAGTGACTTGACCCTTTTAAATATTGGTGGAAATATGTTTTATGGCCATATCCCTAAGGTCATTGCAAACTGTACTATTTTACGAAGTTTGAAGGTGTTCGAGAATGAATTTACAGGAAAGTTGGATATAGACTTTTTGATATCCATGGAAGTTCTTTCTGTTGATTCTAACAATTTATCTGGGACTTTACCTACATTTTTAGTCAAGTGTACCAAACTTAAATTTAAGAAAAAATAGATTCACCGGAGAGCAGGTTACCTTGAATTTTTTGTGAGTTAAGAGTCTTAATGCTTGTTTATAATAAGCTTCATGGAGAAATTCTAATGCTTGGTTATAATAAGCTTCATGGTGAAATACCTCCATGGATTACGACTCTCACCAATTTGCAAATGTTGGATCTATCCAAGAATAAATTTAGTGGAAGAATACCAATTCATCTTGAAAGACTCCATGGATTCAAAATTGTTGCTAATATACTCTATGATGATGTGAGGATTGTAGTGAAGGGAGTTGAACAAAGTTTCAAATATGTGTTGGCATCAAACACAATATTTGATTATTGTAGGAGAAATACCTACAAGCATAGGCAACTTAAATATGTTGTGTTTGTTAAATTTATCTTGGAACCAATTGGAAGGAAAAATCCCTACATCTCTTAGTCAAATTTCTACTTTGGAGGAGTTAGATTTGTCCAAAAATAATTTGAGTGGAAAGATTCCTATGGAGCTTTCTAAATTAACCATGTTGGCATCTCTTGATGTTTCAACTAATAAACTGTGTGGGCCAATCCCAAAAGGAATGCAATTTGACACTTTCAATGCGACTTCATTTCAAAAGAACAAATGCTTATGTGGTAATCCTTTACAATCATGTAAAGAGAAGCAAAAGCAAACTACAAGCAACATTGATAAAGGGTGGATATGGATGAGACATGTGGATAAGCAGTTTTCTTTGAGATGGTTTACAATGGAAAACATGTGTATGATGATAATGTGTGGTTAAATTAAAATATCTTTCCATTAATAATATTCTTTGTTTATTCGTTTATCGTTACTATTCGAGCATGACATTTTTCAATGTTAGTTTTATTACTAATAGACAAATTTTCCACGACTTTTTTCTAAATTTGACATGGATTACAAGTAGTTCAAATTCGTACAACACCATATTTTACAATGACATTATTCACAATTTATTTTGGGATTTAGATCTTTTTATTTTATTTTGTAGTTTGATTTAAAATAAAATTTAAATATGTACAATTTGAGTGGGACTAATGGTTAAGAACATGTGTTTCCTCCTTAGAGATCAAAGATTCAAATCTAGAGGGATAGGATATGTACACCTTCATATACTTTATTATTATTATTAAGAAAAAAATAAATTATATCAATAATACAGAATTTTAAAATTGAATTAATCATAAAAAAAAAATTAAAAAAACACCTCCTTTATATATATCCATATTACATTTTTATTTTTCAATAGATTTTATAGTTTATCAACATGCTTGGTCAGAATCAAGAGTGGCATTCCTTCCAAATATATATCAATGTGAATTTGAAAAAAAGTCAAAGGAATCAATAGACTTAGTTTAAAACTCTATTCAAAAGAAAAAAACTATAATAGGAGTAAGGTACTTTAATAATTCTAAAAATAATGTATTTTAATCACTTTTATTTTAATTTAAATCAACTACAAAATCATAATAAATAATATTAATTTAATAACTCTAAAAATGATGTATTTTAATAAATTTTATTCTAATTTAAATCAACTACAAAATTATAATAAATAATACTATATATATGAATAGAAATACAAATTTAAATATTAATGGAATTTAGAATTTAAATCAACTACAAAATTATAATAAATAATACTATATATATGAATAGAAATACAAATTTAAATATTAATGGAATTTAGAATATAGTGAGTTTGGAGTTTTAAGAGGAACAATTTTTAGATTACTTTAAATATAAATAAAAATATTAATTTAAATATTAATGGAATTTAAAATATAGTGAGTTTAGAGTTTTAAGAGAAACCATTTCTAGATTACTTAGTTGTTCCATATGAAGGGGTGGAAGTTTTTGTCTCCACTAGACCCCATCTCTTAGAAGTAAAGTCAAGAACTAGGAGCTCTTAGGACCAAAGTAGAAATATTTGGAGAACATTAGGGAAGGGGATCCAAAAAATAACATAACTATTGGGAAGTTTAGTCAAGGATAATAGAGTTCATGATATTAAACATTCTCATTCAGTGATGATAAATGTGTAGATATATTTATCGAGGTAGACTAGGTTAGTGAAGCTAGAAGCGATGATTCACATAGTAGCAAGGTTTTTTTGAAGGAGCCAAGCTAGCATATGCAGATTGGGAGCTAGGTTTTCTTGTGAGAACCCTAAATCTAGAAGCTTTGAGTGGAATTGGGTTGATATGAGAAACATCTCGTAGTGTGATTTTAGTTTTCTTGGACCAAAGATTTTAGAAACTTCTTTTGCACATTAATATTACGTGTACCCATTGATTCCAATATCACAGGATATTCAAGAATAATATCTACATCATCCATATTTATAGCATGAAAATATGAATGAAAAAACATATTGATTCATGGTAATTTTCAAATCTTTAAAACTTTGAACATTTTCATCATCAACCTATGTACTATGGATATGCTTTGCTAGGACATGTTATCTTTTAGCTAACTCAACATGGATAAAATTATGTTTGCAACTATGTTTAATACAAATAATGACTTTCTCATGTTGAATACATCCATGAACTTGTAATAGGAAGTTGTCATATGAAAATAAATTCTTAGTGTTATTTGTTTTTATTTTAGTGGCATGAGGCCACCTATCTAAATATATATTTTTCATCAGGAAGATTGAATATATCCTTAGAGTAAAATGACACATCCCATATGGTCATTCCATCCCTTAGATTAAGGTGTAGGTTTCGTTTCCCAAACAATGGATGTTTTGACTTTATCCATTTTATGTATTTTTCAATACTAGGACCATCGAATTTTCATTTAAATACAACTTTGCTTAGAAGAAGCATCATTAATAGAACTAGGGTTTGAATGAAAATAACTTACTTTTCAATGGAGGTCCTATATGCAGCTATGGTTTTAGGGCAACAAAATTGAAAAGATGGTAACTCTTGCAATATTGATTAGAATCTCGACTATGACCACAATTTTGAAATTCCATGGTAATATTGTTTCTGTTGGCATTGGTCTTGCTACAATCTCATAGCTATATCAAAAAATATTTGATTTACAATATGCATGGTCATCATAGAAAAAACCCTAGAATAATTGATTTTAAATCAATGATATCTTTATTTCTTGGGCTCTTTTTTGAACAATTTTTTTTTGAAATCAAGTATTATTTTTAGAGGGACTCGGATCTACAATAGATTTTCTCTCAGTTTTACACACAAACTTCATAAATGGATTTGAGTGTTGTGGCATTGTTTTTTTCCTCTTGAAAATTTGCAAAAAGAGAAAAAAAATAAAATAAAAAATGTTCACTGTTTGCCTAAAAAAGAGCTTTGATACTACTTGTAATGAACCTTGGTAGATAAAAGGTAAAAACCCTTAATTTTGAAATAACCAAATACATCCAACAAGAATGTATAGAAAATCCTGAAGGTAGGGTAACACCATCAATTATTCCTTGTGGAAGGAATCACTCCACAAGCCATGCTTGTTACAATATAATCCTAAACATATTGATTACAATGATACTCGTGTATATATACTTTCTTATGAGTATTCCTTGGAATCTATGCTAACTAACCCTCATTATTATATTGTGTCCTCTAACTATCTAACAAGTCTATTTATTCCCCACCAATTTCCAAGTGGGCTTTATTCCATGATTATGACCACATTACATTAATTATTCCCCTAAAGTACCTCCCCAAGTATCTAATACTACATTAACTATCCTCCATAGTTACATTAGAGGGGATCTTGGTACCCCAGGAAAAAGATTTTGGAGAATAGTAAGGGAGTGGATCCCAAAATTTGATAAAACTGCCATGCACAAACATAACAAAGGAAATGACTATAGAAATAATGAGGTAATATATTCAAACAAGGTAGTAATAGAACATGTTAAGGGAAGTTTGGCCAAGGAGAATAGAGTCAATGATATCAATCATTATCACTACGTGATAATGAATGTAAATAGATGTATTTGGGTAGACAAGGCTAATGAAGCTAAGAGTTGATTCACAGAGAGCAAGGTTGTTTTGAAGGAGATAAGTTAGGAATATGAGAATATGTGGCTAGGTTTTGTTGGGAGAATCCTAGATCTAGGAACTCTTGGTGAATTGGGCCAATAAAGAGTGGAGGGGAGACTCTACTAAATAATTGGGTAAGAAGTCTCATAGATGTATGAAAAGGATAAAGGAACCAGTAAATATGGTGGTTGGAGAGGACATTTACCTCAAGAAAATTATGGGATTTTACGGAAAGAATCTAACTAGTAGGTTTCTTAGGAGACAAATGGAGGAAGATATCCTAGGTTTTGTTGCGAGAACCCTAGATCTAGGAACTCTTGGTGAATTGGGCCAATAAAGAGTGGATGGGAGACTCTAATAAATAACTGGCTAAGACTTCTCATAGATGAATGAAAAGGATAAAGCAATCTAGTAAATATGGTGGTTGGAGAGGACATTTACCTCAAGTGTTATGAACATAAATATACATATAAAATAGATATTAATAACATAATAATTAAATGATAATTAATAAATAATAATTATTAATAATGAAAGGACATGTCTCAAAGGACATGACTATTAGTTAAGGACACCCCTGTGTGGGTATATAAACGAGCCCTCATTCTCAATTGTATATCATCTTATCTATTCATATTTTATACATTATTCCTACATGGATTACTTTGTTATATTCCAATTATTTTGGATATTTCTTGTGTGAGCGAACTTTGTTCGTTTCATTTGGTATCAGAGCTTTGTTTTTCTAATACCGGCGTTTGGCCAGTGTCTTTATCAGACCTTGTCTGAACCGGTTTTTGGCCAACCATACTTCACTCAGAGTTTCTCTGATTGTTCTTGGTCTTTGATCAAATCAGGCTTTTAGCCACATATCTGGTCTTTGACCACAAATGAGGCCCTTGGCCACTTACATTTTTGAATTTATTGATTTTCTGCAAATTCAAAGAGAATAACACAAATTCGTGAGAAAGAGTACTCCACTGCCAAGTAAGAAATTGAAGAAATTTATGCTGCAAATCTAAGAAATCCAAAAATCAGAAAAATGAAAAAAAAAATTATTACAAAAAAAATCTGTTGTCATTATCACTGTGAATCATCCAAACAAAGTGTAGAGGAATTGTTGGTTCTACCATAGCTCCAAGAAAAAAAATAAAAAATAAAAAAATTTGTTCATTGCAAATTTGAAAAATAAAATTCCTTTGGAAAAGAAAATATATTCCGCTGCAAGATCGAGGAAAGTGCGGAAGACCAAATTCGAATCCACTAAATCAAGGTAAAATAGCAACTGTAGTTCACTAGTCAAGTTGTGACCCTGCAAGAATGTTCCATCAGAGTATACCCAACAAGGAGTATAACGATATTGTGTCAGTTCAAACTAGATATAGCAAATTAACAAAGAAACACGCTACCATTGTGGAAATTAGTCATCGTAAAGGAATCATTGGCATTGGTTTTTGTTTGAATCTATCATAAATTACCAGAGAACGTTGCCGCTAATTGTATGTGGGTCTGCCCGAGTCACCAACCGACCAAACAATTTAGACCAGATTTTCGTGAAGTCACCAACATTTCAGGGATCGAGTGTATTGAGTGTCAAATCAGAGGAAAAAACGCATACATTCTGGGCACTGTTGTTTCTACACAGAGTGAAATAGCGCAAACATTATTATCTTAATTATTGAGCATAAGAACAATCATATTAACAGCTTCCTTCCCGATATCATTGTCTAATTCATAAAGAATTCGTGCCAAATGGTTTCAATCCGTTCCTTGAAACATAGCGACTATTAAAAACAACCTATTAAATATCTAATCAGATTTTTAACAAGGATTCATATTGGAAAAAGGGAAATTAAATTAAGCCACTACCATTGGCATTAAAGTTATTTACCTAAAATTAATAGAGGTATCAAAAATATTTTATAACAAAAAAAATGAAATGTAGTGGAAAAAAAAAAGAATCTTAGAAGTGACCTTAAATATTAAGTGGATACCTCTCATTATGAGATTTGAAGTCGCTTTATGAAGTGAGATATAAGTCATATTTTATTAATGGAAAATTTAGAAGTTAATTGCATAAGTCAGCATATTAAGTCTATAAAGAAGAGGATTAAGTGAAGACAAAAGAGAAGTTTAATTCTAAAAGGAAAGATTATATAAGAGTGGGAAAAGTTCAGTTTTAAAGGATAAGAGTATTTTGAAATTGTGAAGAGAATATTAAAGTAATTTTTATTAAAGTAATAAGTTAAAAGTTAAAAGTTAAAAGTTAAAACAGTGAAAAAAAAGAATATTTCCTTTTGTGTACCTTTAAAAGAAAGTTATAAAGTTTGAAGCACTTTTATAAGGTTTAAAAGAAAGTTATAAAGTTTGAAGCATTTTTATAACATTTAATTGAAAGTTATAAGGTTCAAGTCTAAAAGAAGAAAATGTATAAAAAGAGTTTTATAAAGTGATATTCCAAAAAGTAAAGTGGAATTTATTATATACAATAAGATACAAAGAGAAAAGTTTATGGTGGTCCATTCTTAAGTTCATTAATAAAAAGTTATTAATAAGAAGAAAATGTATAAAAAGAGTTTTATAAAGTGATATTCCAAAAAGTAAAGTGGAATTTATTATATACAATAAGATACAAAGAGAAAAGTTTATGGTGTTCCATTCTTAAGTTCATTAATAAAAAGTTATTAATAAGATACAAGGAGAAAAGTTTATGGTGGTCCATTCTTAAGTTCATTAATAAAAAGTTATTAAAAAATATATATTGTAAGGTGTAATAATAAAGAGAAAAGGGTATTTTATATAATATATTTATTTATAAAATGAAAGGAGTATAAGGAAAATAATTTTTTCTAAAAATGATTGCAGACATATTTAAAAATCATTTATTATGGAAGAATATCAAGATAATTCAGAAATACAATCATGAATATTGGAAGGAGAACTAGGACATTATAAAGCGAGTAATAAAAAATTACAGTTTGAAATTGAGAAAGAAAAATATTTTAAAGGGTTAATATAGAAAGATAATCGTTACTTCAAAGAGCGTATTCAGGAACTCATTGCACAAAATGAAGAACTAAAGATCGAAAGACAAAAAATGGACCAAGACTTACTAGAACGAGATGAAGAAAAATTACGATTAAAAGATCATAATCAAAATTTACTAGTTAAAATCAAGAAGTCAAAAGACAAGAAGCAAGGGAATACAAATTCAGAACAAGAAAATCAAGGTCTCAAGGAGAAATCAACTGAAAATGAGGAAGAAATCTCATGCCTAAGGAACCTTAACCAGAAGTTACTTGAACAAATTAAAATCTTAAAAGACAAAATAAAAGAGAATCTAGAATCAGAAAAAGACAATAGGTCAAAAAATAAGGAATAACTTTTACGATTAAGATGACATAATCAAGAATTATTAACTCAGATTAAAAAGCTCAAGCATGATAAGAAGTCTTTACAAGAGGAGCTAGATCGCAAAACATCATTAATCGACAATGAAACAATGACTAATCCAATAGAGAAATTATCCGACATTCAAATTTCGACAGTAGAAAAAGGAACTAATACAAAGTCAACTGATGTTCAAATTCAAAATAATGCTTATGTGGACAAATCACTACAAACATCAAAAGAATATGATTCCAAGGGAAAGTCACAAGAGATTAGGATGCCTTATCGTCATCCAAATCACAAGAGTAATTATGACCAACGACTAGGAGAAGAGGAAAATAAACAATGTTCTTCTTACCAACAAATAAAATACCACACTGAAAAAGAACAAAGACAAAATCAACAACTTGGAACAATCAATCATCAAACAATTCCAATGAAAGTAGATTTGGGATGGATCGCTCCCCAAAAGATGCAACACATTAGTTTGGGAATTCAAAGGTTATATCATCTTGTTTCGTCGAGAGCCGTAACTACAGGCATAGAATATTTGAAAAGACATCGTGTGCCAGAACAAAAGTTAAAAGGGAAGCCTTCCAGTGATTATGCTTTGAGGACAAAGCATTTTTAAGGGGAAGACAATGTTATGAACATAAATATACATATAAAATAGATATTAATAACATAATAATTAAATAATAATTAATAAATAATTATTATTAATAATGAAAGGACATGTCTCAAAGGACATGAATATTGGTTAAGGGCACCCCTGTGTGGGTATATAAACGAGCCCTCATTCTCAATTGTATATCATCTTATCTATTCATATTTTATACATTATTCATACATGGATTACTTTGTTATATTCCAATTATTTTAGATAATTCTTGTGTGAGCGAACTTTGTTCGTCTCATTTACCTCAAGCAAACTTTGGGATTTTAGGGAAAGAATCTAACTAGTAGGTTTCATAGGAGACAAGTGGAGGAAGATATCCTAAATGAATTGTTAAGGGCTAACTAGACTCGTGTATGTTCTACATGATGTCAAGAGGATGGTTAGGTTTCATTTTCCTCTCAAAGACATACATTGAAAAGGTTCTTGAGAAGCAAGGGTATTGGGTCTTGGCTTTATTGGCTCTAAAGAAATGAAATTCCTGATTTGACTTGAGATTAGAATCAAATATTTCTAAAAAACTAGTGTGGGTAAAGCTATCAGGGATCTTGTTAAAAGTTAGCATGATAAAATATTAAGGAGTATATGATATATTTTTGGGAAGACCTTAGAAAATTCATACAAAAATAGTGTGCATAGATCTATAGCACGAATTCTAGTTGAAGTCAATTTAAAAGATGGTATACCAAATTGTATAGAGATGGTAATGGGGACAAAAACCCACCAATAGATAGTAGACCATGTCAAGGTTTCATTTCAATGAGTTTGGTTCCATTCTTATGGACACATACTACAATATTGTGTTGAAACTTTCACTACTAAGGTATGGCAAGAAAAGGAATCTCAACATAAAGACGAGGGACAGATGTGGACAAGTCTCTAGTGGAAAATATGCATGTTGTTGGTAATTATATTAATGTTGGGAAATTAAATACAAATAAGTTTATTGTAAAGGATAATGTGGGAGTAATAGGGGACTCTAATCAATTTCAAGGGCCCTGACCAAAGGAACATATGGATTCATTTGCTCAAGCTTATACAGAATGGTTGAAGACTAATGAAAAGTTCAATTTAGGATCAAACCCCATTGAAGGTGTATCTAGTAAGCCTCTCTCTCTCTTACATAAGATCCTTATATTCCTTCAAATAATTGTAGTTTTGTTTTTGGGGATAAGTGCTCCTAGCCATCTCTAATAGAAACTAGCAAGAAGCCTGTAGGGGGTTTAAAGGCTTTTGGACCTTTAGTCCTACACAAGAACTTAGCTAAGACTAAAAAGTCCTAGTGAAAAGAGAATATTAACATTGATACAACCAAAGAAATGAGACAAAGGGTACAATGAAGGGTTCTAGAATAATGAAATGGTAGAATGAAGGGTTCTAACACACATACAAATATAACACTAGAAATGTAATAATTCAATATATACGACTTAATAAGGGGTTTTATACTTAACATGGGGTTTTGTCCAGGGATAAACATTGTCTGAATCTCTTACCTTATTATTTATATATTCATTTCCTTTGTCATATCTGTGCATGAAAGTTTTATCGAATTTGGGATCCACTTCCCTACTATTATCTAAAATCTTTCTCCTTGGGTTCCAAGATCCCCTCTAATGTACTTAGGGAGGATAAATAATGTAGCCTTAGGTACCTAGGGAGGTACTTAAGGGGAATAATTAATGTAATGTGGCCATAATCATGGAATAAGGTCCACTTGGTAGTTAGTGGGGAATAAATAGGCCCATTAGGTAGTTAGAGGGAATAATATAATAATGAGGGTTAGTTGGCATAGATTCCAAGGAATACTCATGAGAAAGTATATATACACATGAGTATTATTGTAATCGATATGTTGAGGATTATATTGTAACAAGTGTTGGCTACAGAAGTCACTCCTGGATTGTAGCAGGAGTAAGCCTGAGGCCCATCAGTTTATGTCACAATTTGTTTATAAAAGGGGTGATCAAATGGAAGTAAACTCAGAACAATATCGCTCACTCAGAAAACTGGGTTGAAACAGCAAGGACATGCGAGGTATTGATTTAACTTAGGCCAGTAAATTTGCATAGTGGTGAGTAAGTGAAAGGAAAGGAAGGGGAAAAGTCTCAAATATGAGATCCTCTCAGACCGGAGAAACTTCGAAGTAAACCTCAAACGTTGCAGAACTAATACAATCAAACATGCATTATATAGCTACATCAACACCCGACTGGATCATCCATACTCGGGCTTTCAGATTCAGAGGAAAAAGGAAAGGAGGAGGCTGGCCGCCATTAAACAAGAAATCTCAAAATATCATTCTATAACCAGAGAACCAGAGGCTTTGTTAAAGCTTTACAGTCAGGAGCTTTGCTCTACCATCGATCCTTATAAAAATACAAAAACTGAGTATATATACTCAGAGCAATTCGCTCTCTTGGCAACAAGAGGATAGATGAGACATTAAAGTCTTAACTTAGCGTGCGCAGGTTCTTCTGATCAGTTGAGGACATCAGATTGGCATGGCTCTTCTGAAAAAACCTGCACACATGACGATCTTGGCCGGACTGCCTGCCAGCACCTCCATGCCATGCATTCATGGCTTGAGCTGAGGTCTCAACCACCTGCTCAATACTCATTAACTGCCTTTTCCATGGAGGGTGGCCGAGACTGAAAACATAAAGGAGTGACCCCTTTGTCCTTTGAAATCCCGGTAGCCGGAATGTCGAAATGGCTCCTGGGTGGATTTTACATTTCGTGTTTCGGGTTTCATGGTTTCGAAATGCAGTGGAAGAAAGCACCCCTTTGTCTCTTGACATCCCGGTAGCCGAAAACGCGAAAGGGATAATCATTTCGCGACTTTGGTGATAAGAAATGAGCCCATGCGCTATACCTCATGCAATTCCGCGACTCAAGCCTACCCGATGACCGTCGATCTGCTCCATCTGTGGATCCTTGCTGCTGAAAACAAAAGCCCGCTTGCTTGATTTTAGGCCCGAAATGGATTTCTTCTGTGTGTCGCGCTCGATGCTCATGACTTTGCGAGAATTGGCACTAACATTAGGCTCCATGGGGGATAGAGTCGTCCCTGCGATGCTCTAAAAACTTCTTCTGCAGTTCCAGTTGCCTTCTGTTGGGTTATGGAGTCATTTATTAAGCCGAAAATAAACAGAAAAACAATAAAGACAATATTTACAAAACAAAAGAGTCGTCTAAGGCTCAAACAAAATATTTCTTCAGGAAATGCCCATTTACTGGGCCGCTAAAGACTTCTTCACCCTCCAAATCCTGCAACCTGTACATGTTATTTAAGAATACTTCAGCGATTTTGAAGGGCCTGATCCAGAGGGCATCAAACTTGTTTTGTTTGCCCCTATCCTGCCTGGGTGCATCCCACTTAAGCACCAAATCTCCCATCTCGAATCCCTCCTTCCTGACCTTCCTGTCAAAATCCTACTTGATCTTCTGCTGATGACTGTGAGCTAAGTCCATTACCCACTCCCTAATTTGTTACAGTTCCACCACTTGATGAATTCTTCTAACCATATGGTCTGGCTCTCCTTCATGATCCTGAAAGAATTTTTCTACAGGTAAAGCAAGCTGAGTGGGAAAAATAGCCTCCGTCCCATAAACAAGTTGAAAAGGTGAGGTGCCTAGGGACTTCTTTGTTGTCACTCGATCGGCCCATAGAGCGAATTTGAGCTTTGAATCCTAGGCCCTCTTATTGTCTTCCAATAATATTTTAATGAGCTTGATTAGGCTTTTATTGGAAGATTCTGCCAATCCATTTTCTTGAGGATAATAGGGAGTGGAGTGAATTAGTGAAATCTTGCACTGCTCACAGAACTTAACCAAAGACTCAGACTTGAAAGAAGCAGCATTATCAGTGACAATTCTGCTAGGACAACCAAATCTGGCGATGATATCCTCCAAGAAGCTGATAATTACCTTGTGCGTAGCACTCCTGGTGGGGGCAGCTTCTATCCACTTGGTGAAATAGTCTGTTGCAGTCAGGATCCATCTGTGCTGGCCACTAGAAGGAGGATGAATTTCCCCAATGAAGTCCANTGAGAACCTTTGGCATTTGATGCAGGCTCTGACTTCTCTGCAGACATCAGCGAATAAGGTGGGCCAGTAGTACCCAGCCCTGATAATTTTGTGGGCTATGGTCTTCCAGAAATGATGCCCTCCACAAAGGCCGCTGTGGAAATCAAACATAACTTTCTGGGCTTCCTGTGGATTCAGACACCTCAGAAACACCCCTAGAGGATCTCTCCAGTGCAAGACTTGGTCAATAAGGCAATATCTGACCGCCTTGAGCTTTAAAGCTCTTGCCTTTCTTTTTCCCATTCCATCAAGAGGCTTCAACTCTTGCAGAAAGTACAAAATGTCTCTGTACCAGGTGCATTCTGCTAGTGATAGGCCATCCTGAGAGCTTTTGTTGGGCAACTCAGCTTGTCGATTTCCTGAGCAAGCATTGATGAAGCTAACCCCCAAGGCCCTGCAATTGGATTCAGCCAGCAGCTTGGCTAAACCCTGCCCTTTTACCAACTTGGTGGGCTTTATCTCCAGGTCAAACTCCAGGATCTTGGCAATCCATTTACCTCTTCTCCCATCTATGTCAGGGTGTATAAGGATGTCCTTCACAGAGTCTGAAGGAACGTATGCAGTCACTCTTGAGTGCAAGACATAGACTCTAAAAGCCTTGAGAGCTTTCACCAAGGCATAGGCCTGCTTTTCCATGATCTCATACCTAATTTATGCATCTCTTAATGCCTTACTGAATAAGGAAATGGGTTGCTCTCGCCCTTCCCTATTTTTCTGCAATAAGACCGTTGGTACTGTATCAAAAGAAGCAAAAGAAAAAATTAGGAAATCCTTAGAATAATCAGGACTGATCAGCACAGGTGCCTCAATCAATGCCCTTTTTATTTGGACAAAAGATTCCATGGGTTCAGCAGTCCATTTTACTTCATTTCCCTTTCTGAGCATGGTTGTGATGTGTTTCACTAACTCAACAAAATTTGAGACGAACCTCCTTAGAAAGTTAATCTTCCCTAAAAAAGCCTGAACTTCCTTTCTAGACCTCGAAAGTGATAGGGTTTGAATTGCCTCTACCCTGCTGGAATCAATTCTCACTCCCTCTGCTGATACTATATGGCCTAACAGCTTCCCCTCCTTCATAGCAAACAAAGATTTCTTGGGATTTAAGGATAGGCCAAACCTTCGACATTTCAAGAAAACTATCCTCACGTGACAGCAGTGCTCTTTATCGGACATGGAGAAGACTGTGATGTCATCCAAATAGATCACCACAAACTGATCTTTCTCCCCGATGAAGGCTATGTCCATGGCCCGCTGAAATGTTGCTCCTGCATTCATTAATCCAAAAGGCATTTTGGCATACATGAATGTTCCCCCAGGAGTGGTGAAGGTTGTTTTTCCTCTTTCCTCAGGAATGACTGATATCTAATTATAGCCAGAAATACCATCAATCATGGATATCCTTGATGCACCAGTTACCCTCTGCAATATGTGTTCCATGTGGGGTAAAGGATAGTTGTCTTTCTTTGAGCACCTGTTCAGGTTTCTGAAACTGGCACAGAGCCTGATTTCTCCACTTTTCTTCCTCATGGGAACCAAATT
>SNQJ01S0104353.1:64414-89560 GCA_010110895.2 Picea sitchensis | reverse complement strand
GAGAAGTCCGCACCCCAGCTTAAGGCAGCCTGCGAGAATATGTCATTCTCGCACCCTGGGATACTAGCAGCCTGCGAACTCTCTTCAAAAATGAGTTTTCTGGGAAGAGATGAACATAACTTTTCTCAGGAGAAAGTTCTTATGAGGAGCCTGAGCACACCATCATCAATACATCATCATGATGACCAAAATCATGGGTAACACTAATCATGGTAGATTAGGAAGTATGTTTTGTTGTTGTTGCTCATTGTATTGCAGGACCTTCTGAAGAACTTGGAGATCAAGATCAGCCTGGATTGAGCAAGGACAAATGTCGGTAAAGGTATTTACCTTTATTTCTTCTTATTCCTTGAACAATTTAGCTTCATGAAAAGGAATGCCAGTGTCCACATTAGCACCTTTTTGTCTTGGTTATAGGGGTCTAGTATCCAAGAAGAAATCCACTTGTCCGCAGGGGGATTTTCCTGTAACAGTTATGGGCAATGTACATATTGTAGGCCTCTCAATTACATTTACTAGCTCATTAATCACCATAGTTTTATAATTGGAGTTATATATTTTGATGCTTTTTCCATGCATTGGACTTGACTCATTTTTTTGGAGGTGCAAGTAGGAACTTGAATCATTCCCAACATTATATTCATAATATGGATGCCTTATTTGAGTTGATGGAATGATTTGAAATTAAGTATTGTTGTGTTCACATATGGATCATAGTTGTGTTGTCTATTTTTTTACTTTTGAGAGGTTTCTAGCCACATAAACTACATACACTTGCCACCCTAGATATCCATAGACCATTGCAAGTATGTAGCATGGGTTGTGATGATGTGTAAGAGAGGGATATTCATTCTACCATGTAAGGGAGTTGAGTAGAGCATGATTGAAAGGTTATTTGGTGATCAAGCTAAACTTGAACTAGACTTTATATCATATCAAGTTGCATGCATTAATTGCCCTAGGTTGATAATCTCCCATTTCCTTATTGTGATTCAAATGATGATCAAAGAGGTAAATATAATCATATTTTTTTTTAGTTACAATGATTTAGTTTGCACCATATATTTGACATGCATCATGTTTTTAACAAAATATGTTTAAAATGACTGAATATAGTAGTTTTACTTTACATATGTGAGACTAGTATGGGATGTTCCACCTCCTATCCTAGATGAGCAATCCCAATGCCTAGTATGGCACTGGGAAACATCATACACTTTGATTAATCAATATCAACATAGGGTAGGTTTCACCATATGTCAATTGTGAATTGCTAATTGAATTTGGTATCGAGGAATTCGTGTCCTATTAAACATGTAGGAAACAAAGTATGGAATTCAACCAACATAGGATATTTTGAGAGAATTCATGAATCATGGCTTCGAAAGAATGTGTATTGTTTATGAAATACTTTGTGCTAATGTATGTTTTTCGATGTACACAATCATGTATATACTACAATATATATCAATCTAGATACACTTATTACAATTTATTTCTATGTTTGTAGATGGAAGATGAAGGGGTGGAACATAAAAACAAGTCGATCAAGAAAACATTATGTTAAAAAATCAAAGAACAATATCACCTATAAATGATGAAGAAATGAGGCATGCAAGCAGCTTGAGAAATGACAACAATTCAACTGATGAATGACAATCAATATTATTGAATGTTACTGTAAGTTGTATGTTTTGGAATATTTGTCTCTGAAAATTAGGGATTTTGTTTAATGTACTCGACATATTGTCCCAATTGCATGAAGACATGTTACCAATAAGTGTTACAATTACAAATTGGTTGAAATTTGATTATTGTGGGCCTTTACATTGTCCCTTTTTGTATGACAATGGGTCTCTTATTCATATATAATATAATGGGTTTCTTATTCATATATAAAAAATGGGTTTCTTATTTCATTGCATTGTCGAATGTTGTAAAATGTTGTGTTCCTGAATAATTAATATGTGGATGAATTACATTGTTACAAATAACAAAGGTGTAATTGGTTGGATAATGCATTAATGCAATCATTATATCGAAATGCAATAACAAAAATATAAAACAATATTATTCTAAAAAAATATTTGATTTTGAAATGATTAATTGAAAATTTGTAAAAAACAATGAATTAAAATATGTACGTATCAATGCAATGTATTCTTTTGAACTCACAAGACGATGTATGTCGTAATATAGAAAGTGGTGCATTTTGAGGAGTCATACACATCGGTGCACATTAATTATAATAATGCATTGGTACGAACTATTGAGAAAACACATCGTTCTGTAAACAATATAACGTACAATAATATTTATTGTTTCACAAGTGTACGATGCTCATGTTTAAAATATACATCGGGGCACTAAAAATAATTTATGTACCACGCATTAAGTTTATTATACGTAGTGGGGTTCTATATATTATTTACGCACCAGTGCCTTTACTATAATATATGCATCGGTGCCTTAGTAAAAATAATGGCGCCGACATCTCACCTCGAATATTCGAAATTTCACTACCCTTCGGTGCACATTGTAAAACATACACCGGTACGTACTAATTACACAAGCATCGAGGCACACACTATATTAAACACGTTGAGTCTCAAGATAATTTGCTCGCACAAATGCTCACTATAACTTAAACAAACCAGGGTGTACAAAACCTAAAATGCCTCGATGTTTCATACACAAACAAGGAAGAACTGGTGCATAGAAATTATAAGAGTATCGATGCTTTGCATATGTCGAAAAAGGTGGAACCAGTGCAAAACCATTATAAATGCATCAAGAAGTTTTTTATTATATTAACACACTAGGGCATTTGTATTATATTAACACATCAATGTGTTTGTATTATATTAACACATTGATGTGTGTTCATCAATACCACACCAGTGCATTTTGACAAGAACATTGAAAAAAAACCTTTGCTACAACCTTTGTCTGCCCAAATTGTTTTAGTTATATGGAACATCTTCTAAAAACTCTACAGTCAATAGAGGAGGTTGTAGTGGATTTTTTTTTAAATTTTTGCCAAATATTGTAACACTAAAAACCTCTGCAAAAACCTCCACAAGAAGGTGTTCTCCTTGTAGTGCATCACTTTGGCAAACATTTTCAAGAAGACTTTTACTCGCATTGTCCTGAACATTTTTTATCTAGATTTATGAGTGGAACAAAATGAATAGCAGATTCAATACAATAACACAAAGAAACGGATAACCACAACATATATCCAGTGAACAATAACTTCTATTGAATAATAAAATTGGCTGAAACTATAAAACTACAGAACTGAAACCAACTTGCTCGAATGGTGGTAGTTATCTCTGAGAAGAGATGTGGATGTTATGCGCATCTGTCTGAGAATAATGATTACAATGAGGCTCCAGGTTCCTTTTTAACATTCTCATGAATGCCAAAACCCTATACATCCAAAAACCTAACCCTAGGAGATGAAATGCCAAAAATTATGTGGGCCTTGATGGGTAAGTTGGTACCTCAACTTCCTGGGGTCGTAATTTTTCCATAAAACCTATGTTTTAGGTGTGTGATAGCCCATTGGAAAGGTATTTTCAAGAAATACACATTATTCCATCAAACTCTAACTCCATTTCTAGTTTGATTGTGGCAAGCCAAAAAAAAATGTTGTTTAAGGCCCCAAAACGGCCCTAGAAGTACATAAACATGTACTGACATGAAAAATTCCAAAATAAGCTAGTTGGAATAGGTGGGCGGCCACCAATATCCTCCTGGATTTTGTGTAGGGATTCAGGATAGCCCCAGAAGTGCAGAACCCACAATTACAAAGAATTGTCATCATTACAGAGAAAGTGCTAAACTAAAACTGTCAAGAGGAGCTAGTTGGAATAGGTGGGTGGCCACCAATATCCACCTGTATCAGTCCTCCCCCTTAGGAATAAATGGTCTCCATTGAGTTGAGTGCCCCCATCAAGTGAGAAAATTTCTACTGAATTTGGCCCTGGGTGAGCCACTTGCCTTGGTGCAGGAGTTGCCCTACCTTGATAACCCGATAAAGTTGGATCCTCTACTAGTGAGTGCCCTTGACCTGTGTGTCCACTATTTGATCAGTGGATGTTTGTTCCATGCAATCAGGGTTGAGCTCTATTGATTTCAACCATTCTTCGATCTCTGAGGTGTCCAATAATGGTGGAAATATGGTTGGAGGAGGTCCACATTGAACACCGGGTGCAATCCAAGGAAGGGAAGAGTGTTAAGCTCAAAATAATTATCACCCACAACCTTGGTGATAGTGTAATGCCCATAGAGAAGTGGATGAAGATTCTGATGGGGCTTTGTAAGGCACTCTTTCTGCAAATGTAACTAGATATTGTCTCCCACCTGAAACTTGTGCGGTACTCGATGTTGATCATGGCACTATTTGTACTTGGCATTCTCTTTCTGCAAAATATCATGGACCTGTTCGCGGATGTGTTGAATCTGCCCAATGAATCTGGTGGCTATGTCAACCTCAGACTGAACATGGGAAGATTTAGTCTGTGTGGTTTCAAGAGGTAGTGCAACATCAATGGGACCCAAGGGTTGGAATCCTAGACCCACCTGAAATGGGCTATGGTTGGTGGAGCTATGGAGAGCCATGTTGTAGTTGTGTTGAACATAAGGAATGCTCTCATCCCATGTACGCAGATGCTTAGAGTTATACATGCACAGGATGTGTACAATCATATGATTGATGACCTCTACTTGGCCATCGCTTTSAGGGTGGAAGGAAGTGGATTAGTGAGTGTGGTGTCCAACAGTGACTAGAGACTCGACCAAAAAGTGTCRAGGAACCTGCTATCCTGATCGGAGATGATGGTMTRTGGTATCCCAAAATGGACCCACACTCATTCTAAGAAGAKMTTGGAAGTGTMTGTCGTTGTGATTCTCTTCTTCCAGGAAGTGAGAATGGCCATCTTCGAAAACTGATCAACCACCAAAAATACACAATCATTTCCTTACTTGGTGGACGAAAGGCCATACATGTAGTACATTGAGATGGATTCCCAAGGCCTCTCGGAAGTAGGAAGAGGGGTGTATAAGCCTTGCTTCTTGATGGTTGGCTTGGTGATGGCACATGAAGTACAAGATTTGATATACTTGTTAATGTCCTGTCGAATTTTTGGCCAATAAAAATGTTTTTGTAGAATGACCACAGTTTTCTCCACACCAAAATGTCCTGCCATCTGATTGTAGTGCGCCTCCCAAATCAAATTTGCATGCTCACTTGCAGGAACAAAGAGGTGGCCTGTATGGAATAAAATTCCATCCTAAATGTGAAAATCGGTGACATTTGTGCCTATACCCAAGAGTTGAAAGGTGGTGGCGAAGTCTGGATTGCACTGATAAAGTTGGGGCCACTCAGATGCCTCATGCCCACAAGAATGGAGCACAGTGGTGAGTGCAGCAATGGGAGGTCGACTGAGGTAGTCAACGACACAATTTGTGCTCCTTATCTTATACTTGATGTTGAGATGGAATTGGTGTAGGTATGTGGACCACTTTTGATGGCAGGCGTTCTGCAACTTCCCCTGTGTCTGTATGAATTGCAGAGGCTTGTGATCAATGTGGATGATTGTCTCCTTTTCCAGAATGTAATGTTTCCATTAACAACATGCTTTCACAATGGAATACATTTCCTTGTCATAGGTGGGGTATTTTTGGATGGTATTTGAGAGTGTCTCACTATGGTATGCTACTATATGACCGTGTTGAGTGAGAATTGTGCCTAAAACATAGTTAGATGCATCAATATCAAGCGATGATTCATATCATAAATGTTTTTTGTTGTGCCTTTCCCCATGCAAAATTTTCCTTGCCATCGCCCTTGGTCACTTGGTTGAGGGCCCATGCAATATCGGAGAATCCCATTACGAACCGTCGGTAGAAATTGGCAAGTCCCAAGAAGCTCTGAACCTTGGTTAGTGTGTTCGGGGTTGGCCAGTCATGGATGACTTGGATATTAGTTGGATCCACATGTACTCCATGCTCATCAACAATGTATCCCAAGTATTTGACCATGTTCATTCCAAAGGTGATTTTTTCCAAGTTGGCATATAACTTGTGTTGCCGCAGAGTGTTTAAAACCTGTTGAATATGTTGTATGTGATCCTCCCAAGTTCTGTTGAATATGAGGATGTCATCTAGATATACCACCACAAAACAATTGGTAAAGGGTCTCAATATATCATCCATAAACCTCATGAAAGTTGTTGGTGCATTTGTTAATCTAAAGGGCATGACCAACCATTCAAAAAGACCTTCTTTAGATTTGAAAGTTGTCTTCCATACATCATTCAGTTCGATGGGAACCTGGTGATAACCCGACTTTAGGTCAATATTACTGAAGAAATTTTCCCCCTTGATTTGGTCAAGAAGGCCATCAATTCGGGGAATTGGGTACCGATTCTTAACTGTGATTTTGTTTAATGCTCTATAATCAACGCAGAGTCGTCAGGTCTCGTCTTTCTTCTGCACCAGTACGATCAGGCTTTCACAAGGGGAGAGGTTGGGTCTGATGTGACCCTTTTGAAGCAACTCTTGGATCTGATGGTTCATTTCATCATTTTCCATCAAAGAGTGATAATAGACTAGTCCATTAGGCAGAGGCGCCCCAGGGGTTAGATAAATTGGATGCTTGACTTGGCAGTGTGTTGCTACCTCGGTGGGTGAGGATAAGATGTCTTTGTACTCTTCCATGATCCCATCCACTTGCTTCTACTACAAAGAGAGGCTCTATGTAGAGGTCACAGATGTGGCGATGACCTTCTGCTTAGTGTGAGCATGGATCACAAAGAAGACGAACTTCCCAGTTTGTTAAATGACCTTACTGCATTTATTAGCAGAGATTAAAGAAATAGTGGTAGGTGGCACTACTTCTGGTATCTTGTACAATTGTCTACCCAAATTAATAACAACACTGTGAGGTATAGACTCATACACAACATGTCACTTCCACAAATATGGTTGTCCTAAAAGAACCTCACAAACTTCAAGGGGAGAAATATCACAATTCCTTTGGTTCTTCTGGTTCGCTTAGCTGGACTTTGGTGGTAGCGACAGTGGCACTGGGTTCAACATCAATAATCCGCTTCCCTCCTTTTAAATTTTATTCGAAGTCAGAATCTGCCTCTAGCTCAAAATATTTCAGCTCAACCACGAGTGACTGCTTGGAGCGACATTATTCGGTGTTGTGCTAAGGGATTTTATGGTATTCACACCACTTTCTTGTGTCCTTCAACTTCACATTAACCTTCTTGGGTCGTGGCTTGGACTGGTTGTCCTGAGAGTGGCCATATTTTCTCTGTCCCTTTTTTTGTGGGTTGGGGATGCCTTTGCCCTACTTCAGCTATAAGGAGTTTGCAGATGCAAACTCTCGCCTCTTCTGCTTAATTTTTTGCTCGATCTTGAAAACATATCTATAAGATGCACCTAATGATGCAATGTCCAGAAACACCATTTTTGTTTGAATGTATCTATGAAGACAACCACAATATTTGAGCACCAGATGTCATTAAGAGTCTTTGGTACCCAATTTGGTGAGCCAGCTATGGAAAATATTGGTGAAATCTGGTATTGTTTGGTCCCTTTCCTGACGCAACATGGTCCATCTTGTGTACTGGTACTCGTAGCTTCCAATAGGGTAGTACTATTCTTTAATGGAATCCCTGAAGGAATACCATGTGGGGGTGACCACAAATATTGCAGATTCCTCTATGGCCCTTTGCTTAGATTAAGTATCCCACTAGTCCTTAACATGGGGGACGACCTTGATGAGTGCAAAAGTAATATTTTCCCTACCGAAAAAATTGTGGACCAAAAAATACCCTTCGAGCAGATTCATCCATTTATCTACAACATCTGCATCTATCAGTCCTTCAAATAATGGAATATCAAAATTTACTTGTACCTTGAAGGGGGTTGCATGGCCGCTTGATGAAGATGTGTCTCTTGTGGGCAGTCATAGAAAGATTTGTGCAAAGTTGTCCATCATTTCGTTCCTTTGTTGCGCAAGGGCTTCCTCATGCAACAGTTTAAAAGGATCTCCTCGTCCATCATCTTTCTTCTCGTCCCCTATGAGTTTTTGTCGAGCTCGGCATGACTGATCTTGCAGAGGTCCGACTGGTTCGAGTCCCAACTTCTTGTACCCAGATCTTATCGGGGACATGCATGAAAAAAAAAAAATGAAGAGAAGACCGCTTTGATGCCACTGATAGAAATTTATGAGTTGAACGAAATGAATAGAATATTGAATACAATAATAGAGAGATATGAAGAACCACAACAGATATCCAGTGAACAATAACTTCTATTGAATAAATAAAATATTTTGAAACTGCAGAACTTAAAACAACTTGCTTGAATGGTGGTAGCTATCTCTGAGAAGAGATGTGGTTGTTATGCGCATCTGTCTTAGTAGAATGATAACAATGAGGCTCCAGAGGCATTTTTAACATTACTCATGAATTGTAAAACCCTAGACAGCCAAAAACCTAACCCTAGGAGATGAAATGCCAAAAGTTATGTGGGCACTAATGGGTAAGTTGGTACCTCAACTTCTCGGGGTTGTAACTTTTGGATACAACCTTCGTTTTAGTCGTGTGATAGCCCATTGGAAAGGTATTTTCGAGAACTACACATTATGTTGTCAAACTCTAAGTTTTTATGCAATTTTAATTTGGCAAGCCAAAAAAACATTGTTTAGGGCCCCAAAACAGCCCTGGAAGTACATAAAGATGAACTGACATGAAAACTTCCAAAATACGTCAGTTGGAATAGATGGGTAGCCACCAATATCCTCATGGATTTTGTGTAGTTATTCATGATATCCATGAAATTTCATAACCCACAATTACAAAGAATTTTCATCATTACAGAGAAACGTGTTGAACTAAAACCGTCAACAGGAGCCAGTTGGAATAGGTGGGTGGCCACCAATATCCACCTGGATCAATTTGATCGATGGTCTCGTGAAAATTACCACTAACATTTTCATTTACATTATCATAATTACTTGATAGATTATTTTCATGCTGAATAATATTTTGCACCAAACTTTACTCTAGTTCCGGTGCACTTTCCTGGACATTTATTTACACATTTTTCTCAAAGGTTTGTAGAATACGAACATTCTCAAGCTGAATAAAAAGTGCTTGAGCTTATAATTTTGTACCTAGCGTTGGGATCCACATTGAAATCCATACGACTAAAATTCATCAAGCTAGGACCAAGACTCAGGCCAATTCCCATGCCTTTACCACCATTTTCCATGACAACCATAGCTAAAACCAATCTTTTCCCACTCTTCCTCGATCTTTGCCTTGTTTGAGACTATATACAGCCTTAAAAATAGAAAAAACAAAATTGCATACAACTTGATGGTTCGGTGATGAATCTGGACAATATTTGACTCCATCCATGCAGTGAAAACTCTAGATTCAAACTTGACCATAGATATGTATGGATTTGTAGCAGAATTTGTGAAGATGCAGAAGACTTTTCCAAGAGGCTACTGGGCTCTACAACAAACAGTAGGTCCATGTTGTTTCCCTTTTATAATTGCAGAATTATTATTGAAAATCAACAAACACCTTCTCACAACTGAGGAGAATATCGATATGTCCCTTCAAACACAATATTGGGTACTCTTGTGAAAGAGTAATCCTCAATCCAACTCTCATACCAAATGTTAGTTTTAATAACCAACAAAAAATATACAGAGACACATATGAAGCAAGGGACATAAGGGCTTTACAGTCAATATCATTCACGTGTGTAATTCTATTGTACAATTGGTCCCTTTATACAACAATAGGTGACCATAACAACTATGTCATAGTTAGATGTTTAGTTCAACCATATGCATAACTATCTCAACAATATCTCCTTTCATTTGTCCATGAATCTCACAATTGATATTCATCCCTAACATCTCTCTTTTCTTCTCATCTCTAATTCTTACGTAGACTTCTATGCTTGCTCTACTTCATGAACATATTGCAATGTATTCATTAAAAATCACAAGTAGGATTTAATCCTTCACAAAAATACTCCAAATTCAATTTTTTTCATTAGGTAAAAGTCAAGGTTGAGTGCATTAAAGAAATGCACACCAAGACCTATAGTTAATGGTAAATGGAATCTTAAACATTCCAACTTGGAGCTACCAACATTTTATACAACATTTCATACTTATTTGTTTAAAATAAATCTTCTATAGTGAAATCCAAGTCTGTTGAAATAACAATTAATATTATTTTACAATTTTCATTGTCAGTGCAAAAATTCACTCCAGGGCCAAACCAAATACACCTTTAGTATGAAATTTTGACTAGGACATAATTACACAATTGTGATATCCGTGACCCAAATTACCATTTCTTCTTATGTGAAAATGATATGAAACCCTTACAATAATTTGCTCAATGAGGAATATTATCAAACACATGGAAAGCACACATAAATAGAGAAGAATAATATGGCATCTTATTATGAATGGGAACAACAACACAATTATCTCTAGTGGTTGTAAAAACAACTGCAGAACAAGACTAGGAATATAAACTATCGGCTGCTAGGTAGCTACACAATCTGCTACAAAACACACAAGGAAACCTGGTATGATGCCAACATAGAACTTGAGGTTGTCTAATACTACCACTAATCTGCTCCACTATACTTCAAGATCTTCAAAAAACACCACTAGACAAAGACTCCAAATGAACTCTCCTTTGTCTAGCTAGGGTGGGTATTGAACCACTAAAACTAAACCTACACTGGAAGGGTTTTTCCCAAAACCCTAACAAAAACACAAGCCACAAGAGCACTCAATACATATCAAATCATAATTCCCAAAGAGGTAGGCTCCCCTTCTATTTATTCCTCTTCTCCAATTCTTCTAGATCTTCCTTCTTGACCAAATCAAACTCTCACTTAATTAAAATACAATTATTTATTTTATTTAATATCTCTTTAGGGTTTGATACTTTGACTCCCCTTTTTCTTTGTTGACTATAGCCTATGGGAGTCATGTAGGCTAATGAGTCATCAATTGGAGGGGGACATTACAGTCCTCCCTTCCCTAAATTTCTTGTCCTCGAGCAATTTTAGATCAAGGCGTTGTAAAATCTGTTCACCTTCCCATGTAACATCTTCTGCAGGAAACCCCTTCCATATGACCAGGTACTCTCGAATAAATTTGCTTCTTAGTCTCCATTCCCATACATCCACAATCCTTTCAGGTGCCAAAACCAATTGTCCTTCCTCATCTAGTGGAGGAATATTTGTTGAAGCAATGACATGTTGGCCCAATGCCTTTTTTAGGCATGACACATGGAATGTGTTGTGGATTCTTCTCCCCTTTGGTAGCTCCAACTCATATGTCACCTCTCCAACTCTCCTGATCACTCTGTAGGGTCTGTTAAAACAAGGTCTCAACTTCTTTGCAACACTCTTCTTCAGTGAAGACTGTCGGTAAGGTTGTAGCCTAAGAAACATTAGGTCCCCAACCTCAAAATTGTGCTCCACCCAATGCCTATCTGCATACACCTTTTGTTGGTTCTGAGCAACCTGCAAATTCTCCTTTAGGATCCTCAATATGTCATGACTTTCCTACAACCATTATTTGGCCTTGGGAGCCCTACTCTCTCCAAATTCCAAATCTACAAATGATGGGGCATCATAGCCATATAACACCCTGAATGGACTCATCCTGGTGGACATGTGATGAGTGGTGTTGTAACAGTGCTCCCCTAGATGCAACTATTTTATCCATGCTCATTATTGTCCTAACACATAGTTCCTTAGGTACCCTTCTACCCATTTTTTCACTATCTCAGTCTGTCAATTTGTCTAGGGGTGATAGCTAGTACTAGGTGTCAAATCCATCCCAGATAACGTGAATAGATCCTGCCAAAATGCACTGAGAAACCGGTTATCTCGGTCATTGACTATGTACCTCAGAAGACCATGGAGTCTGAACACTTCTTTGAAGAAGAGATTTACCACCTAAGATGTGTTGTATTACAAAGGAATGGAAAAAAAGTGTGCATATTTGGTCAACCTGTCTACCACCACATAAATAGAATCCATGCCCTGGACTTTTGGTAACCCTGTAATGAAATCTATGGAAATGCTCTCCCATTTCCTCTCTGGAATAGGTAGTGGATGGAGTAAACATGTTGGGTGTTTCATTTCTGACTTGTTATGTTGACAAGTCCTACACTCCCTCACCTATCGTAGTACATCCTCCTTGAGACCCTTCTATGAGAATCTCTCTCTCACTTGTCTATAAGTATTCAAGTACCTTGGGTGGCCAGCTAAAGGGGTGTCATGAACTTCCCTCAAGATCTTATCCTTGAGCATGGATTCAGGGACAAGATAAATCATCTCCTTGCAATAGGTGATATCATCCACTACTGTGTATCTGTCATCCTGGTTGGCACCTTCCATCAACTCACAGGGGAATATATTTTTGGAATATTCCACCAAGAGGGTAGACTTCCAATATTTTGAGACCTCGACAAGGGAAAATATTGAAGGCCTCCTATAAAGGGCATCGACGACTACATTATTCTTTCCCTTAACATATTAAATATCAAACTCATAGCCTTGTAACTTACTCACCCACTTTTGTTGTCTTTCTCTCAAATCCTTTTGCTCCAGAAAGTATTTCAAGTTTTTGTGGTCGGTCCTCACTACAAAACGTCCTCCCATCAGGTACTGTCAGAATTTATCTAGTGCATGCATAATAGACAACATCTCCTTATCATAGATGGAGTAGAGCCTTTTTTGTTCCCTCAACTTCTTTCTCTCAAAAGCTACGAGATGGCGGTTTTTCATCAATATCGCTTCTATCCCTTCTCTGGATGCCTCACACTCCAATACAAATGGCTGAGAGAAATTTGGAAGTGCTAGTATCGGGCAAGTTCTTATTACCTTCTTCATTTGGTCAAATGTTGCTTGTGCTTCCTCAGTCCACCTAAATGCTCCCTTTTTGGTCAGATCTTTCAACGGTGCCCAAGTTGTGAAAACCCTTTCACAAATTGTTTGTAATAACTGCATATCTCGAAGAATCCTAGCAACTCTGTGATCGACCTAGGGGTAGGCCAATCTAAGATCGCCTAGATATTTTCTTGATGTGTCTTCACTACCTCAACACCTATTATGTGCCCTAAATGCAGGATCTCTATCAATCCAAATTCACACTTTGTCTCCTTGGAAAAAAGCGATTGTTCCTCCATAATGCTGAGAATCTAATCCATATGCCCCAAATGTCCCCTCCACATCTTACTATAGATCAAAATATCATCAAAGAACATCAATAGGAACCTTCTCAACTGTGTGTTGAAAATATGGTTCATACACGACTGGAAGGTAGTCGGTATGTTAGTCAACCCAAAGGGCATGACCACAAACTCATAGTGACCATAGTGACATCAAAATGTTGTTTTGTGGATGTATTCCTCTCTCACCCTGATCTAGTGGTATCATGATCAAAGATCAATCTTCGAAAAATATATTGCTCCATGTAACTCATCTATCAACTCGTCAATTCTTGGTATCGGGTATCTGTTCTTAATAGTATTCTTGTTTAGAGCCCTGTAGTCAATGCACATTATCCATGTGCCATCCTTATTCTTCACCAATACTACTAAAGAAGAACATCGACTAGAGCTAGGCTGAATGTATCCCATCTCCAACAACTTATGTATGACCTTTTCTATCTCATCCTTGAACTTCTTTGGGTGCATGTATGGTGTAGTAATCACTAGCTTGCCCCCTTCCTCTAACTCAATGGCATGTTTGAATCCTCGGTATGGTGGTCTTCATATTGATAGTGGCATGAATACCTTGTCATGCTTACCCAATAACTCTTGTATTTCCACATGGTAATTTTAATGATCTTGGGATGGCTTATGCAATGTGACCAAACACTCTATTGTGCATGCCACGTCTATGTGTCTAAAGAGAGCCTCCATGAATCTGTTGGATACAACCTTGGGTGCTCCTGATGAAATACCCCTTAGGATAACTCGATGACCCCTATTGTCTATGAATTCCATCCTCATCTCATGATAATTCATTTTGAAGTCTCCAAGGGAATATATCCATTTTACTCCCAAAACCACATTGGTGTCTACTAGTTCCACGACATAAAATTCATCGGTCAACATGTAGTTTCCCAATGTCACATCCAACCCTCTAATCCTCAGGGTACATGTCATGTTGTACCCATCTGCCACTACTACTTCAAAACCCTCAAATTCCTATGTGGGAATTTGTCTCCTGGTAACCAATGTTGCATCTATGAAATTATGGGTGGCCCCTCCATCAATTAGCGTTGTAACTCTTTGTCATTGCATAATGCCCCTGATTTGGAAGGTATAGTACCTGGGGACTCCTGACAATGTGGCTATGGTCACCTTCTTGACCCCTTCTTATAATGGTGCATGTTCTATAATTTCAAGGTCTGGTGCCTCACCATTGTTCTGACCCTCATCTGGATTGTTCGAGTTCTCCTCCTCACCTCCATCTTCTCCATCAGATAGTACTTCAATATAATGGACCTTTCCCTCGCCCATACATCAATGACTTGGTTCCCATGGATCCTTGCAACTAAAGCATAGTTCCTTTCTTCTAATCTCTCTCTGCATGTCTTCGTCCAACCTATCTTTCCATGTCCATGTATGTTGGGGAAACTTTGTCTCCTTCCCCTTTTGAGGAATGAAGGTCTTTATTGGGGCCTTTCTGATCGTTGTGTTTGCCATATCCTAAGTTTTCTTGATGGCATCTTGTAATGTGGGTAGACTAAAAGCCTTAACCCAACCCTTCAAGGGTTCAATTATCCCCTCTGTAAATAACATCACTAACCTTTGTTCTGAGATATCAGTTACCTTGACAATTAACCTCTGAAACTCCATGATAAATTCCTTTGGTGTACCTGCCTATCTCAATTGGGCCAACTCCCTGAAATGAATTTCAGGATCCTTCCTTTCGAATCTGTCCATCACCCTCTGGGTGAATTCTACATATGATATAATGTTAGCATGTTCAAGGGTGACCAAGCCATGATGCTACCATTCATGAGCATCCCCATCCAAATGTAAGGTGGCAATCTTGATTGCCTCTCCCTCAGTCATTGGGTTAAATTGGAGGTAAGTGTCCATCTTCTACACACATGTGCTAACTGAAATCTTAGTTGATCCATCGAAAGAGAGAATAGTTAACCTTCCCACCCTGTGCATAAGATTATAGTTTTGTTGGTACTTCACTGCTTTGTTCCATTCCCTTGGTTTGTTCCTATATTTAGAATTGTAATAGTCTTGGAAAGAAAATGCTTCCTGGAAACCTTTTGATGTGGCTAGGTACTCTTTGTAACCCTTAAGGGGATCACTATCCTGGTCCTGTTGTTCTAGAACTTTTGTCTGCTGCTCGTTGAGAAATTGTGGTAATGATGGTTTTGGTATTTAACTGTTACTTGTCGGTGAGCCACTCTATATTAGAATATGAGTGTTGTTATTCTCCTTATAGGCCCTACTACTTTCTTGATTTCCCTCTATCTCATTCCCATTGTAGACTCCTTGGATTTGAATGAGTTGTGTCAAGAGTTGTGTTGTCTGTTGTTGGCTAGCAATCATATGTAGTTGTCCTGCAACTATAGATTCCAACAATTGTTGGACTGTGTCTTCACCCTGGTTTCCCATGCTTCCTTCTAGTTTTGATTCCGATGGGATTTGTTTCGACTTTCTTTCTGGTGATTTGTTAGAGGGTTATCCTCCACCCCCCTTCTTCCTCAGCATTGTAGGTTGGCAGAATCACCACTATATGCACACAATCTGATTTCCTTCCCACTGTTTCCCCTCACTGTAAATCGTGTGGATTTTTCCGAAAAAATCCTAAAAAAATTGTCGAAAGTAAAATGATGATAACTTTAGTTCCGGGACTCCATTTCGGCAGATTTGTTTTTTGAAATTGGGTATTTTTTCGAGAGAAATTCAAATACCCAATTTTTTTTGGAAAATTCTTCTCAGAAAGTTTCATATATGAGCCTGAAGTGTGCCACCCCCTTTTTCTTCAAAACAAATTCTGCAAAAAAAAATTTGGTTAAGAAAAATGCTCTGATGCAATCATAGGCTGGAAAGATCACCAACTCGGATACCACTGTAATATCCTTGACCCAAATTATTAATTCTTCCTATGTGAAAAAGATATGAAACCCTTACAATAATTTGTTCAATGAGGAATATTATCAAACACATGGCAAACACACATAAATAGAGAAGAATAATATGACATCTTCTTATGAATGGGAACAACAATACAAATATTTCTAGTGGCTGTAAAAACAATTGTAGAACAAGACTAGGAATATAAACTATCAGTTGCTAAGAAACTACAAAATACACAAGGAAACATGGTATGATGCCAACATAGAAATTAAGGCTCTCCAAGCCTCCCACTGCTCTAGTATACTTCAAGATCTTCAGAAAATACCACAAGACAAAGACTCCAAATGAACTCTCCTTTGTCTAGCTAGGGTGGGTATTGCACCACCAAAACTAAACCTCCACTGGAAGGGTTTTTCCCAAAACCTTAACAAAAATGTTGGCCACAAAAGCACTCAATACATATCAAATCATAATGCCCAAAGAGGTAGGCTCCCCTTCTATTTATTCTTCTTCTCTAATTCTTCTAGATCTTCCTTCTTGACCAAATCAAACCCTCACTTGATTAAAATATAATTATTTACTTTATTTAATATATCTTTAGGGTTTGATACTTTGACTCCTCCTTTTCTTTGTTGACTATAGCCTACGGGAGTCATGTAGGCTAATGAGTCATCAATTGGAGGGGGACATTACAACAACACTAAACCTTTGTATCCTTGCATTAGGTTTGTCAAAATGCCTACATACCTATTTTCCCACTTTTACACAACTTTGACAAAATGCACCCTAAAGGAAAATTTTACATGGTGAAGGAAATTTAAAGAAGAAATTTTGAAGATTCAAACTAAAAATATGAAAATTTATAAATGTGGGGAATTAGAAAATACACACTATCCAATTTAAATCATTCATTGACCAAGAAATAAATCTTGGGCATGCATTTTAGTGAAGCGATGCAATTTTGGCTAGCTTCACATAAATATATTCCCAACCTTCATTACAAGGCCAAGTTTAATGATTCAACTTGGAGAGTATGTGTTTACTCATTACAAACCTTACTACAACCATTTTTAATTTGACACATGAAAATTATGGTGTGCAAATACACCCCAAATTTGTTTTTTTTCATAGGGTAAAAGTCAAGGTTAAATGCCTCAAATAAATGTGAGTTTCTCCATTGAATTAGAGTGAGTGTGCTTGTTTGTGAGGACAGATCATGCAGACTTAGTTGAATGTTGACCTAATTTTTTTTTATTGAGGATATCCATGAACTGTAGGCTAGTGTGGAGTCAATGAGATAATATCTATTATTTTATAGCAACAATACACAAAACAATCTCTTTCTTTGAGCATAATTCTATTCATTTATACAAATATTGTACAAAAAATAGAGATCACCTTGAACAAGTTTCTATTAAAGGTTATGAACATTAATGTTTATAAACATTTTATAAAATACATTATTTCAAAGAAGGTTGCAATAACTACATAGATAGAAAGTAAACACACTATAATAAGTAATGTATACTATGAACAAATGAGGAGAGAGCTAACTTGCAGCATCGTCCTCTTCTTCTCTATTTGAAGAAGAGTCATTTTTGTCATTGTCTACATTGATTGCCTCCTGTCTTTCAACTTCATTAGGAGACAAATATTTTGAAGAGCAATAATTGGGAGAATTAGGTCCATTGTCTTTTGAGGTAGTGACTTCAGAGTTTTCTTCTTCTTTGGAGGAGTATTTTATTTGTTTTTCCTCCTCTTTGAAGGAGTCTTTTATTCAGTTTTCCTCCTCTGGGGAGGATTCTTTCTTACATAACCTAGCTATATAACTACTAATAACAATAAAAATATATTAGTAAACAAAAAAAATCAGATCATTCTACCAAAAAATTATTAAACTAGAAATAACAACATTGAAAAAAATTTGAACAAAATTAGAAAAAAAAAACTTGTAGTGATCAACTGGAAACAAAATTAACAATGAAGGAAAATTAAAGGTTCACCCAAAATGGAAACAAAAAGAAATGCATAACCATTACAATGAATCATATTCCTCATATTCATTATAAATAGATGTTCCAAACTTGGAGTGAACATGTTTTTTTTTTTACTATATCAAATCAAATAAACCATGTTAATCTCTATACTATTCCTTCATATTCATTATAAATAGATGTTCTGAACTTGAAGTGAAGATATTTTTTTTTTACTATATTAAGTCAAATAAACTGTGCTAATCTCTATACTATTCCTAAAGACTATGATGGTTGGTTTGTCAGAATATCCTATGGATTGGATACACATAGAAAAACTCACATTTAAATCATACATGCTTGTCACTGTTTAATTTTTTTCTTTAACCTTCAACCATAATAGTCCAATCAAATCTTATTCCACCGTATCATGATGAGACTTGATAAAGTATATTGACATACAAAACCTATCATGGAATACCTTCAACACATAAATATCAATGCAATTTTATGTGTTTGACGGACTTAGCATCAACACGTAAATTCTATGAGGGAGGGTTTTAGCAACTAGTACTAGTAAGAAACGGAATAATGGCTTGTGTGAGACTTGATGACATTGCCAAAAGATACAACTTGTCCAGAAAATAAATAAATAAAATTCCAAAATACATTCTCCCTTGAATTCATTCAATGAAATATTTTAAGTTTACCTATCATATTAGTGATCATGCATGGATGCTCGAGTTGATTTCATTCCTCACATAGATATAATTCCATCGTTACCATAACTACTCCAGACATAGAAACTTAATTGATTTCATTCATTCACGTAGATCTAATGCCATTGTTATTATAACTACTCCACCATTATTCTAACTATGTAGACATTAAAAAACAATTTCATTCTAGGCTCCACTCTTCGAAGAATGTTTTAAATGGCGGTTTTAATGAAATTTAGAATCTCAATATGCTTGACTATGTTAAACCCACCATTAAGATAAGATGGATGGGTTAAATTTTTTGGCTTACTAACTCATGTTGAACTTGTTTGGTTAAAAAAAAGGCTTGTTAACTCATACATTTTCCTTGAAATTATTTTAATTTCAAAAATTTTGACTAATTTACATTTAGTTAATTGACCCACCCACCTTCTCTACAATAAAAAAAAAAATATTTTCAAACATATTAGAAAAAGCATATTGTGACAAAGAAAAGCATATTTTAACATTCCTTCATTAGTATTCTTAATAAAATAGGATACATGTTAAACTTGTGTAAAATGTTGTGAACTTCTATATGAGCTAAAGTTTATCATAAAGTTTGTTTACTTTCATATCCATAAGGCATTAAAAGATCTCAAAACATGAAAGGACTCAGTGGATTCATAGCTTAGTTTATCATAAAGTTTGTTTACTTTCATATCCATAAGGCATTAAAAGATCTCAAAACATGAAAGGACTCAGTGGATTCATAGCTTTTTGGTAGGCTTTGAATTATTTTAACAATCCTTCCTAATTGCATGCCTTGGGGAATCCATTGATAATGTATAAGTTTGGTTATCACTATAAAATCTCTCATCATAGTTAGTAAGTTTCTTTTTTGTTTGATGGAAAAAAATTCTTATATTATCAAAAAAAAGGTGAAATACATGTTTCGATCCAAAACAAATTTTTTACAGACATGCCTCATATCTTTTCAGAAAATCAATCATCTTAGAAGATGTCTTTATCATTGTTTAGATCTTATCAATTGCACTTCTATACATATTTATCAAAGTTTACTTTACTTTACTATACTAATTGTCATAGAGGCACCTAGAGGCAGAATTCCATAGCTTCTATTTCTTCTCCTTCGAGAAATTCATAGTATCCAAAGGCTTCTACTGGCAGGTTGAGAGTTTCTTTGGATAATTCGTCTGGCTTTGTATTTAATTCTTGGAGGATATGGAGAAAGGATAGCCATTCGAAGGACAACTTGATGTCTCACATGATAGGAGATAGACGTATGTCTTGAGCTGAATTTTTTCTGTTTGCCTAATCAATCACCAGTTTTGAATCCCTCATTACTTATAGCTTCGTGACATCCTTTTTCTTAACCACCTCAAATAGTGTCCAAAGTGCTATGAATTATGCCCTATTATTTGAACATGTCCCTAATACATATCTTATGAAGATATAATGATTATGATAAAAAGGCAATATCACCCCACCATAATTAGTTGCATAACCTTTCTATTTTTTTTTAGTATTAACCACCTTTAAAATAATACCAATACTTCTTTTTTTTAATTGGTAACCTTCATATTTCCATGTGTAACTTATTTCTTATTTTCCTTTCAAATCAAGAATGGTCTATGCACTTACTACCCCTAAAAATGTACCATTTTTAATGATAAAGTATATGTTAATTAAATGAAAACATATTTTGAGAACTTCTTTACCCTTTCAATTATTGTTCAATGTACAACACTGATCTGTCTCTATTACAATATTTATACATTTTTGGGTTTATGGAGCGAGGAGAGTTTTAGTGAAAGTTTATAAATGGTTAAATTTTATTTTTAAAAAAAAGGTATATATATTAATGATAATTGGTTGAGTTTTATATATATATATATATATATATATAAAATAATTGGTTGAGTTAGTAAAAAATGAAGAAAAGGTTGGGGTAACAAGGAAAGCTTTGGTTTTCCGTTGAAGTTTGGTTCTCTTGGTTTGACTTTGAGTTTTTTTGTTTGATTAGTAATCTGGAGTGTCATGTCTATTGGTTTGACTTACTATCAGGCCCGAGTAGGTAGAGCTTTCCATTTGAAATCATGTGAATTTTTGTGGGTTAGTTTGGGGGGTCTCTTATGTACAACATTGATTTGTCTCTATTACAATATTTATACATTTTTGGGTTTATGAAGCGAGGAGAGTTTTACTAAAAGTTTATAAATGGTTAAATTTTATTTTAAAAAATAATATATATATATATATATATATATATAGTAAATTAATGATAATTGGTTGAGTTAGTAAAAAATGGAGAAAGGTTGGGGAAACAAGGGAAGCTTTGGTTTCCCGTCCAAGTTTGGTTCTCTTGGTTTGACTTTGAGTTTTTTTGTTTGATTAGTAATTTGGAGTGTCATGTCTATTGGTTTGACTCACTATCAGGCATGGGTAGGTAGAGCTTTCCATTTGCAATCATGTGAATTTCCATGGGTTAGTTTGGGGGGCATGGGCGACTATCTTCCTGGTTCTTGCACCTTCCCCATGTTTTCACTATCTTATATTTGCTCCTTACTACAGTTTGTGTTTCTCGCTCTTGTCACTCATTTTCGAGCCAAGATGTTGAAACCCAACAATAAAGCATTGTCTAAATCCGGCAAGAGCAGGGCCATTCAGGGTGCTAAGAAGCATGATAGGAGTTCCCTAAATCAACAACTCCCATTTCGCATCACTTGCACCCAAGCTAATGCCATGAAGGTGGCTTCCAATTACCAATGTCAATTTTCCATTGTTGTCAAGGAGGAGGTTGCCCACATTGAAAATTTAGTCAGGCAACAACATAGGAAAATATCCAATGATTAGGTTGAGGCAAAACTCAGGGATTGGGTGTCGAACATGAAGTTCTCTTGCTTTAGAGACACCAATATTTTTAAGCTAACAAAGATTTATTGGCTTAATAGGTCTTTCATAGTACAGGTTGTGGAGGAGAAGGGTCAACAAAAATAAACTGTTCTCCATAAATTGGATTTATTGGATAAAAAAATTGAAGTGATTTACATAGTAGTTTATGACATTGACATCATAGAGATAGACCCAAAAAATATCAAGTATAACCCATTGACATCATAGAGATAGACTCGGAAAATATCAACATAACCTAGTGGTGATAACAAAACCTAGTCAGGAATATAAAAGTGCCCCTTCCAATCCTATCCTAATTGATAAAGATCTTGAAAAAAATACAGACATTCAACAATGATAAAAACATGCACATGCACGTGCACCCTTGAGATAGCACGAGAATTTATTTTTAGTATTAATTTGAACTTGGTGTGCAATTTCTATGGTCGACTGGCATATTTAGCAACTGGTTTTTCAGATTTTGGCTACTCTTGACTTTACTTCCCTGGGGGTTCTTGGGATGGAGGCACTAGTTTTAGCAGTTTGCTATTTATATCAATTGATTTTCAGACTGTTGGAGTTTTCTTGGACAGTCTACTTGGGGGGTCCACAATTTTTGGTAATCTAGCATCATCTCTAGGTTTATCTGAGTGGTTTGATGACTTCCTTTACTTTAACTTTAATAACTATTGATTTGGTTGAGATCTGGAGGCAGGGACCCATGGTAAGTGAAATGACAGTTAATCCAGAGCTGATGGTCTTTTAAATAAGGTGGCATTTTCCTAGGTATGGCACATGAGATCAACGCTTTGATGGGCGCTTCTGACGAGGAAGATTGGGACCGGGAGGGTCTCTTCAACACCATGGACGAACTGTGTAAACTTAAGACTAGTGAGAGACAATTATTAGACTCTTTAATTCCCTTGGTAAAATCGTTCCCAGAGTTAACTCCACTCAGTTGTCCAAAGGTTACACATTCGAGGTTAGTTGGTTATAGTCATGAGGCGACTCTGAAATAGGCAGATGTTGGCCCGAATGTGAAACATCACCAGTCGCTAGATGGTGTGACCTTTGACACTGGTCTTCCGAAGCCCGCTACTTGTAACAAAAGGTTGAATAGTTGGTCTTCGACAGAACCTTTATCGGTGAACTCTTTGTGAGGGACTTGTTGAAATAATGTAACAACAAAGTGTATTCTAATTATTGTTGTTGTATTATTCATTAGATCAATCCCCTATTGTGGATTGATCATGTCAACTATTGTAAAAGACTGAATCCCCTTTTGCGGATTGGTCAAAACATAATTGTAATAGGCAGAATAAGAAGTCGGCCCCATAATATATTAAAGGGGCCCCATAATATATTAAAGGTGGTTATAACCACCCAGAAGAAGAATTTGGCCCTGCCAGTGAAGAGACACCTTCGTCCACACGTGCCATAGTTGTATAAATAAGGAGGCTAGTGCCTCATTTAGACACACTCACTTGTTCATTGAGAAGCAAGTTTTGGAGCTACAGTTGGAGAGAGAGAGAGAGAGAGAGAGAGAGAGAGGTGCATTATTGGGAGAGGACTTTTTGTATTTGTTTGAGTTATCTCTTGGCATTGTATTGGTTATCTATAATAAGGAAGTTTTTGCTAGGTTTTCTCCCCCATGAGGGTTTCCCAGGATAAATGATGTGTCTCTTGTGATTGTGTATTTCTCAGTGATCATATATTATGCTATTGTTATCTAGTGAAATGCAAAGAACTCTAATAATAGCTTAAACCTTAACATGGTTTCAGAGCTAAGATGAAGAGAGCATCTTTCACAAGAGAAAGTGAAAAATGTCATTGTTGTCGTACATGCAAATTAGGGATTTTTATTGAAGAAATATTTCAGCCCCAAAACCATCTAGAAAAGTGTGCCCTTCCTCAAGGATCACTTTGGCATCCTCGGCGCAACTTTTTAGTGGCTAGATCTCCCAGAAAGTGAAACCCTAGTTTTCACAAAGTACCAGAAAACCAAGGTACTAGAAGTACCAGAAAACCAGAAGCACCAGTCCATAAATCTGTTGGTCAAGTTTGAGGGGGTAAAAGTTGGATTTTCATAAATCTGACTGCACCATCTTACTTGCCTCAGCTCAGCGCATCTATCCCCTGGATCAGAATTTCAAAATTTGAAGTTTGAAAAATTAGGGTTTCCTCATAAAACCCTAAGTTGCAGTTGTAGTTGCAGTCTCATAACCAGTTGCAGTATCAATTGCAGTTGAAGTATCAGTTGCAGTTGCAGCCGTAGTACCAGTTGCAGTCGCCCTTGAAGTTCTTAAGAGTTGGTGATCATTATCGTTGCTACAAGATGGTGCCTCTACCTGCAAATGTCGTCAGAGGTATTTACTCGAACATGTTTAAATGGTTAAGCTTTAAAGGGTATTTGCAGGAGAAGGGATCTCTTGTCATAGATCCAAAAGGATCTCAAGATCCAACACATTTAGAGGAATGATGCAACCCAGGTGCGATTATTCTGATATGCATCTATTTGTTATGACATTATTTTGATCAGTGATGCATGTTGTAGCTATGACCATCATTCTAACCTTTGATCAAATTCTGAGTCAAGGTATTAGATGGATTAAAAGTTGATATCATAAAGTTTATCCTCTAACCCAACCTTCTATCAAGATAGTGTATTGTCTCAGTACAGAAGATAGGTTGAAGAAAGCACTCGTCATCTTGAGTGAAGGAGACTTGGAAGAAAAGTAAGCACTCAATCTTGAGGACAAGGCTCCAGGTCCCAGGAGAAACCTCGTGTGTTAGTTCCAGGTTGCCATGAAGGAATGTTCAATCACAACACTATAAGAGTGTTAACCTCATTTCGTATTGTATCTCTTACTTTTGATCTTTTCTTTTGACAAGCCACGAGATATAGCTCTAAAGGAGCTACTGTGATGATTACTCGTGTTATTGCTTTATCTACTATTATCAAAACGATATTATTCTTGCTTGTTGTTTTGTTGACCTTGTTCCAGGTCACAGGTAATAACCCTGATGAAGCTATAGTGAAGGTTGCAGAAGGCAATGTATTAAATGAGACATGAAGCGAACTATGTACATGACCATATACACTCATGTACCAAAGAAAATGAAGAAGAAGCTATCTCTTGAGATTCAAAATATCTCATATGAAGATTGACAAAAAGGAGCAGAAGGCTCCAAAAATGACCGAACACCAGAACGGGAAGCAGAACTCGACTTGGTATTCAACACCAAGTATACCCTGTAAGAGATGATGAATTCCTTACAGACTCAGAATAAATCGAGAGTAAGCCTGATCTCATAAAGTATCAGATGAAGAGTCAACTTCCATGACTGGGAGATAGATGTCAT